>JACXGM010003852.1:0-40093 GCA_016801145.1 Umbra pygmaea | reverse complement strand
GCTGAGGTATCTGTGCATCCCGGCAACGTCAGTCCCCAGAGCCGGTGTTTCTGCGGCTGAACTGACGGTCAAAAGGTTGCGATCGCGTCTGACCCCAGATCATGTCAATGCTTATCTTTCTCAACAAAAATCAGTAAACTGGTGCAGAAGTTGTATGTGAGTTAGTTATTTTTATGAGGCTTTAAGTAGCCTAATTTGTAAAATAGCCTAATTAACTTTTAGGTATCTCTCTCACCCTCTTTCTCGAAGAGTTTGAAGTTACATTTTGACAAAACCTGCCAGATCTAATTAGGCTATCATTATGTTATTGTTTAACATGATTTTTATTTGTTATTTTGGAACAAACGAGGGTCTCTGTTTAAGAACGCCGGCTCACAGCTGCAGGTTCCGCAGCTTTACAGCACTGCAGCTCATACTCAAGTTTAGGCTAACCAAACATCCAGTTTAACTGCCACAAGTTGTTCTTCTTGTAATGAAGATCTCATCGAGGAAAAACACGCTGTATTTTTATATTTTCATTGGATTTATTTATAAAAAGTTAAAAAACTAATTCATTTTAATATAAAAAATTAATGATTAATCGATAGTCAATCGTTAATTCTCCCGACGATCGACGAAGAAAGTTTCATCGAATGCCCATCCCTAGTAAAGAATAACCATATTTCAGTTGTACATCCACCTTTCTTGTCAATTCCTTTAAACACCATTATATAAATACATACCAAACATCCCTTGTCCCCCTAAATAGATTCAGTAGTTCAAAATACATGTAATGTTTTTTTCCAGTTTACTTGGAGGATAACTTATTGGTATTTCACTCGGTTTGGAAGTTGTTATTGCTATCAATATTCTACGGATGCCGCGGCCACATTGAATGGACCGTAATGATTTTAAACTAGAGGCTAACTTCTGTTCTGTTTGAATTGCACAGCGGCGACTTAAAATACGAAAATATATTGATTATGAAAATATGGAAAAGGCAGAGTTTGTAGAAAAATCATAATTTCATCAACTTTAGTCTATTTTACACAGATGGCACTGTTGTCATTATCAAGCAAAGACTTTCAAGAAACCCTTTCATGAAATGCTATTGTTAGCTAACTCAATCAGATGGACTCCCCACTCTCCTACTTAAATGAAAGTCCCAATCTACACAAACAGATGAGTGGGCACAATTCAATATACAGCATTTAATGTGCTACATAGTAGATGATATACATTTATATAGATTTTAACTCAACATATAAATTAATTGAATTAAAAAATGGCATCAAATTCTTCCAAATAGTATTTGAACCCTGGTTTTATGTCCCAGCGGGCTCCACTTAATCTACAGTATATACTCAGTCTACAGTATAAGAGCCATAACCTGGCCAAGGTGAAACAACACTTCCACAAACCACATGTTCTGTCAAGACCAGAATTCGATACGACCGTTCGTTTTCCCAGTGAATCAATAATAACATCTATTCTTGCTGCCGTTACTTGCTTTCTGTCCTTAGCCCTCAAGCTTCTTGCTGTGCGCATGCATCTTCTAAAGTAATGGTACGCAAAATTACAAATCTTTACGATCACATTGGAAAACAGATTTACCCAGTGGTTTTCCCAAGTGGACACAGCACTATCTTCTGCACGCTTCGACAAATGGTTATCTATTTTGAGCTCTTGGATGGAATGATTAGGTGCAGTAATGTATTATCTTAATCTTTCATGATTTTTTAACAGCAGGAAAATGAAAATATGTTGTGTACATGACGTTTAAAAAGGCTTCTAAATCTTCTAATTTCCTCTTTTTGAATCTGAGACAAATACCTCTTGCAAAAATGTCCATGAAATGATCATCTACAAAACAAAACAGTTTCCTATTGTAATGGATGTGGTGAGGAGGAGAATGAAGGCACTTGTGAAGATGAATGTAAAGTTTAATAAATAAAAAATGAACACCTACAAAAATAAACTGAGTACGTGGAGTCAGAACGGCAAATATCTCTATAGATATATCTGCAGGCAACGCCTGATACAAACTGCCAGAGAACATACACTGTACACTACTGGCTAGAATATTGAATAGTATGATGGCAACACAACCCAAACGCACATACAGGAGACAGTGAGCGAGGTCAAGGCTCTGTGCAGGTCAAACCAAAGTCATCAAACCATGTCTTTATGGACCCCGCTTTGTGGACAGATTTTAACTGGGTAAAATAAAAAGAAGCAGCAACCTAATAATTATTATTGTCAATACCCTTATTAATATGATTATTATTATTGTTGTTATTATAATAATAATAATAATGCTTTGGCTTAAAGGTTAAGATAGTACAAAACGTATTTTTAAGCTATGGTGGAGAAATCACCCAGCCCAAATTTCAAGATACTTTACTACTGTATGTTAATTGGTTTTTCCCAGTGGAGGCAATTATAATATCCGTGCCAATCACATAGTTTATCCATGGCCCCTTAGCCTTGAGTTTGGAAGTACACAATCGGCCTACATTATTGTGAAGCAGTAGTGTTGACAGAAATCTACTGCACTAAAATAAGACTATAACAAGTTCTAAATATTCTTAGAACTAGGGAAAGAAGAATATTGTTTTTAGCTGAGTGGTTCTCTGATACACTGGGTTGAGTGTGAAGCAGTATACTCAGTATCTAGAATATGAAAATCGTATTATTTCAGAATGATCGGCAATAAATAGCACCCAATTGGGTGGAATAAAAAAATATACTTCATGAAGTAGAGTCACAGCATTGCAGTGTATACAGTATCCTGACTATTGCCCAAGGTGTTCAAGCGTTGTTCTCTAGCTTTGCACTCCTGCCGTTTTCTAGCGACTTCTTGTAGTAAGTACGTAAGGTGCAGGCACACTCATCTCTACAGTTTGTCAGGGAGTATGTTCTCCAAGCACATAGACACCTGCAAGTACTTCCTAGTCGTAATAAGCACAACAGATTGGCAAAAGGTGCCTCGGAGGTTACAAAATGTATTCTCCTGATTCTAGTTATAAGATCACATTTGATTTTGCAAAAATGAAATAATTTCAAATAATTATTCTGACTAATAATGTAGATTAAAGCATACAACACGATGAGCACTGTATAGTAAAAGACCATTCCACAGCCAATTTCTGTATATGTTTAACATTGAAGAAGTCCAGTTTGCTTGCAACATTAAAAACTAGCTGAACAGAAAAATATGCACCCGTTTCTGCATCCCAACTGGCAGCCTATTTCCATAGGCCTCTGGTCAGAAGAACAATGTACTGGGAATAGGATGTGATTTGGGAGGCGCAGAGGGGAGGACACAAGTTCATACATTAAATATGAATTAGAGGAAGGGTGCAGGAGGAGTCACAAAGAGGCTAAGTGACATCAGAAGGTAATTTCTGCTCGGTGCGGTATGGAACAAACAGCAAGAGGATCAGGGAGAGAATATTACCAGAGGAAACAGCTGCGGTTAGCCTGTCCCACGGGACAGCAGAGACAGGTGGGCGGAGGCATATTAGACGAGTGATGGGGATGGTAGAATAGTAAACTAGATTCTTGGTCCTGTAGTTTTGCCTTGTAGTTTTGGTTGTGTATTTACATCACTGCTAAAATTCTAGGTGTTGGTTTCAACACTCAATAAGGTATGTTTTTTGTATTAAAGCTCAATAAAAATCTGTGTTTGCATTAAAGGCTCAAATATTTGTTTGTATTAAAGCTTAATAAATTCTTCATTGCTCCCGGATTCCATAATACAGAACTACTGTATGCATAAATGTAGCATTCCTTGAATTGAACTTAATGAAGCAGATGCTTTCTCCAGAGCAACCCATAAAACTGATTGCATCTGTGTTACTATATTTTCCTACTTGGAAAATGAATCAAACCCTCCAAAAAAAAGGGAAATTGAGTGAAGTGCTGTTAGAGAAAACCTTTGATGTAGAGCAATTTATTAATTTCTTGTCATGGCTTCTTATGTGAAAACCTAGCAGTCCAAATATTATGTGACACAGTGTGTCGGATTGAATGTCAGATGAAAACATTTGTTGGTGATAATTACTGTAAATCATAATTAGTGTAAATATGTATGTCATTTGAATATTGTTGGTTAATGTGACAAATGTTACGATGATGTTGGCAAAAGTGTGTGTTTGCTAAAATCAAGTTTTATGTTAATTGGTTTACTCTTTATGGAATGATCCCCTCACACTTTTTTTTGCAAGAATGTGTACTCTGCGTGCGCTCACCAGATTTCATCATGCATTTACAGTGAAGCTCACACACATTTCAAATCTGAGACTCCACATCAATAACGAAGGAATGAAACCGCCATACTGGCTAAACCCGGACATATGAAAAAACAGTAGGTCAATCTATACTATTGTCAGGACAAGGATTTTCAAAGGATTAAAAAAATGATTGATCTGTGTGACAATTGATTGGAAACTAAATCTGCTTCAGACACAAATCGCAACATCAAAAAGCATAACTCAAATCTATTGCCACCTGACCTCTGACCGATCAGCTTATCTGCGTGCAGTTTATCAGGCAAAGTGTGTGTGTCAATTAAAAAACATTGCTGTGTGTTTCATCTCAAAGCTGTTTCAAGTTACTGCCATATACAATAGAATTCGGTATGAGTAAAAGCAAACACTTTGGATACTTTATTTTTAAATCTCACGACATCTAAAACAAACACTGTTACTGCAACAATAGTTTATCTGTTCATTGACATCAAAATCAAATAATAACATTAACCTTTAGTACCATTTCCCAATCTGTCACATTTTTTCATGGTTGAATGAACTGAGCAATTGATATCGGAGACAAAACTTCCTAATTTCTCTCTCTAAGACAGAGTCTTTCACAGGCAATTAGTGGTAAAATCCATTCAAATAGACAATAACCATCTGGCTTCTAGCACTATTTCTGTCTTTACCGTCTCCATATTTTTAACAGCCATAGTCTTTCTAGCACCGAAACGTAAGCGACTCAGTTGTAAAAGGCATATAATTGCTTGACTTTGAAAAAGGACACAGGCCGCCCGGGAACAACAAATGAAACAGTTTTCAAAAGCCATTTCCGACAGTAAGTCCTTTAAAACCAGAGGATGAAAAAAAGTCATATTTAGTTGAAAACACAAAAACTTGATCCACAGGGTTTTGAATGCCCAGGAAAAGACTGCACAGCTTTTCTAATACACATGCCTCTGTTATGATGGTGAATGATGGACATCGTATGATAAATGAAAGTCCCACTAACTAACAGCTTGGATGTAACATTTTAGTCATTTAGCTGACGCTCTTATCCAGAGTGACTTACAGTAAATACAGGGACATTTCCCTGGAGCAACTTAGGGTAAAGTGCCTTGCCCAAGGACACAAAGACATTTGGCACAGTCGGGAATCGAACCGGCAACCTTCCGACTACAAGTCTAACTCCATAAGCACTGAGCCATCTGCACCTCCATTACAGTTACTGTGTTTACTGATCTCTCTCAGAGAACCGACTGCCAGAACATATTGTATTGTCTGTTAAGTAGAGAGTTCAATGGAATTCAGTCCCTGACAGAGTGTTTGGCGGCACTCCACTTATGAACTTCCTTGTCAATAGTGCATTAATAGTGCTATACTGTTTCACTACAGTTAATGTTTGTGCATTACGCTGACCATTGATAACAGCCCAAAGGTCCTTAAGAACACACTTTTAAATGCATTAATTTATCCAAGAATTAATGAACATACAATTTTATGCCAGAGTTGAAATCAGATTGGAGACAGTGGAACGGTCTCTGTCTCTTTGTATGTTCGTTTGTGCTTTCGTTCGCTCACATTTATGTCACAGCTGTTTTCTCTTGCTTTGCAAATAATTATTTGTCAACGAACTTCTGTGAATGAAGGGTCCTATTGTTGACAACTGGCATTTTCAAAAGTACATTGATTTGCAGCAAATGCAGAGACATAGAAAATCAATGAATATGCGTACTTGCATAAGCGCTTCCTTGGAATTCGTTCAGCGGCTCTGTGTAACTCAAGATCTAGAAGGGGATTTCCCCATGAACAGCCAAAGTGGGGGACAAAATGTTTACTGATGCCTTGTTAATTAATAGATTTGTCTGCCCATTTATCGCCACATTCCTTTACTCATTCATCATTTATTAGTGCAAGTGTCACTGTTGTATTTGCATGTTTAACCCAACAAGTAATTTGATTGCTTAATGTATATGGATCTGTACAGTAAGCTCAGTGCATTTAAACCTCTTTGTTTTGCTGTTCAAGTGTGCAGAGGTAATGTGGGACCCCTATAAATGAAATGTTTCTCTTTGGCGGCAGCCAACAGATAATGGAGTTTCACCTTGGTTGAGTAAATGGATACCTGCCTCCTGGGCTGCAACGTATCTAGTGCCCCTAAAGAACCCATCACTTTTCCACTTGTCTCCTTCACTGTAGTTCTGCAGCTCACAGCCAGGGTGTGACATACTGTATTTATCCATTCACTTCATTATCTCATCAATATTAGTGGTAAACTGAACCATCTTGGCATTTCCTGTGTGACTCCGACAGACTGTCTTCACACGCCTCATGTCTGTGGCATGTCGAACACCACGCAATGGTTTCATTCCCTCATCGAGCCGTTGCCTGGCCAACATGCACTATTATTAGTCCTCCTATTGGAATGAAATTACAATTAATTATTAACAAACTGATTTTAAACTGCAATTCCAAACAGCCAGTTTTACAAGCCAGAAGTGTCCATTTGTGTACGAGGGCAGGGGTTTGTGGCTGCGCGTGCCCGAGCACAAGTGTGCGTGTTGGCCTCTCGGCTGGACTGTATGGATTTTTACGGCCCTTGTAAATCTGCGCTGTGATGAGAAAGGTAGACGTGTAGAAGATTGCAGCAGGGAAACAATTTACTGCTCCAATCAGAAAAGTGAACAGTAGGTACCCCCCACAAACATATACAAGCAGGGGTGGGCAAAATGCGGTCTGCGGGCCGGATACAGCCCACCAGGCCCTTTGATCCATCCCGCAAGGAATCTTTCGAAATTGATTGACACTTCAAAGTCGATTAATACCAGAGAGCATCAAAGCGTCATATCTCAACATGATCTCACAGAATTCTGTGAAATGAACAATGCCCCTTAACTCAAGATCTGTGGCAGTTTCACGGAATTGCCGAGAATTCCGTGATGGGCCCACGGAAGTGATGCATTATATTAAGTGGTACCAGCACATGTGTTGTAATGGTTAAGGTTAGGATTATGAGAAGGGAAGACATTATATTAAGTGGTACCAGCACATGTGTTGTAATGGTTAAGGTTAGGATTAGGAGATGGTATGGGCACACTGTGTAAACGTTTGACTCCACCCACATTGAGGCACACCATGCTACAGCCTCACTTTTTTGGGCATATAACAGAATTTTCGGCTGTTCCGTGAAATTGCCACAGATTTTGAGGCCATGTTCATTTCACGGAATTCTGTGAGATCAGGTTGTATATCTCCCAAACCGTACATGATAGAAACTAATGATTGGTACAATTGGAAAAAGGAAATTCGGTCACAAAGAAGGAATGATTAGTCCAGGTGGGTTCATCAAAGCTGAAGACATCGAGTCTCAAAGTTGAGTACCTCTCACTGAATCTATTTTAGTTTTCGAAAATTGTTAGAGACAGGAAGAAGTGAAAATGAAAAAATAACATTTCTGCAATGAGGTAGGACATCACCCTGCACCAAACAGGTTACTTATAAAGCACTGCAAATTGTATTAAATGTCATTATATTTAAAAAAGATTTTTGATGCAAATTACTTTCCATTTTCATTTGCAACTTAATATATGCCCTGGTTCAATTACCACAAAAATAATAATACATTAGCCGAGCACTAGCCAGCTCAGATTCTCTGACCCAACATCTCTGACTGCGCTCCCACACTTCCAGAAAGTTATTTTTAACGAGACAGTGTACAATTTTCCCAAATATACATCTACACAAGATTATATAACATGAATTACTTTTCATTTAAATGGATGAAATAATATTTCCTATATCAATTTTTTTTACGCATAGCTACAGTATAGTATATGGCCCTTCACCTTTGAAAAGTCTGGAATATGTTTTATATATATAACATGGGGGCCTATCAGGACTGCCTATGCATAGGGCCCAGGATCTTGTGCTACGTCCCTGGTTCCATGAAACTTGAAGAGTCACTTTGGCCCGCAATTTGTTTGTACAAAAGTTTTTTTTATTTTTTTAAAATAAATCTTGCACAATTTTGTGATTAATAGTTGTATTAGAAGTGGCTTCTTCTTTCCACACTGCTCACTCAACAAGGAAGGTAGCAGAATCGACAAGTGCTTCTTCAACCTCAGTGAAACATGCAGCACTCCACCAATCAGCCCTGTATGCTAGGGTGGCCAGACGGAAGCGACTCCTCAGTAAAAGGCACATGAGAGCCCGCCTGGAGTTTGCCAAAAGGCACCTGAAGGACTCTCAGACCACGAGAAACAAAATTCTCTGGTCTGATGAAACAAAGATTGAACTCTATGGCCTGAATGGCAAGCATCATGTCTGGAGGAAACCAGGCACCGCTCATCACCTGGCCAAAACAGTACCATCCCTACAGTATATCCTTGCTGAAAACCTGCTCCAGAGCACTCTGGACCTCAGACTGGGGGGAAGGTTAATCTTCCAACAGGACAACGACCCTAAGCACACAGCCAAGATAACAAAGGAGTGGCTACAGGACAACAGTGCCAGACTTGAACCCGGTTGAACATCTCTGGAGAGATTTGAAAAAGGCTGTGCAGCAACGCTCCCCATCCATCCAACCTGATGGAGCTTAAAAGGTCCTGTAAAGAAGAATGGGAGAAACTGCCCAAAAATAGGTGTACCAAGCTGTAAATACTTATGTGCTTTTATGACAATTTATTTTTTATAAATTGTCATTATGGGTTATTGTTTGTAGAATTTTGAAGGAAATAATCAATTTCATCCATTTCAGAGTAAGGGTGTAACAAAAATAATTTGGAAATAGTGAAGTGCTGTGAATACTTTCCGGATGCACTGTATACTGTAGGTCACAGTGGTGTATGTTAAATGGGGCATTGGTGACAAATCAAGTTCCTTGAAGAAACTTTAAACAAGGGTTTTTAAAGCATCTTTACACAGGGGTTATTCAATGCACCTCTTCAAAAGGTTCCTCAAGGGAACTTTCTTGAATGGTAAGGTTCTGTCAGCATGGCATTTTTTACAATCACCAAAGGTGATTCCAGGTACATTATTACAGTGTCCGAGCCCCGAGAGCAGTGTACTAGGTAGTGAATAGGGTACAGCTTGGGAGCATGTTGTTGATGATTGAAGTGTTATTGATTCTTTCTGAACTCTGCTCGATTGAGCGTTTTGAAGAGTGTTCCCTTACTGAGACTTTCTGTGATCTTCTTTATTCTGGCCGAAACACAGAGAGCTACTGTATACGTACTCTACCAGCAGTTATCACCAGGGTTACATCACCCCAAACTAATGACAAAATGAATTAATTAAATAAAACACTTCTGTATGTCAATGTTGGTTTATTGGGTGCAATAATATGGATTGCAGCCATTCCTGTTAATATAAAGTTAGCCAGCACAAAGTAATTGCTAACCTGACGTTGTTCTTCATGCATGCGTGTTACAGCTATAATATCTTCATAACCAAGGGTTTATTTGTGCAATAAGGCACAAGAGGTTGTGACCAATATACCACAGCTAAGAGCTGTTTTTAGGGACGACATCACAGAGGGGTATATTTTGATTTTTATTGGCAATTACCAGTACCACAAACCCCAAGATACTGTAACGTATTTCTGTTACCAATTATTAGTGCAGTCAGAATAAAACCTGGTAAATATCTGCATACGTATATTTGAAGAACTGTCCTATTCCATGTCTCCCCTGGAGATGGTCTGCCAGGCCTGTCTTGCAGCCATCTTCAGTTCCTGCTTGTTTCGGGGACTTATTGCCTCCATGATCCAAAGCATACAACCTCATCTGTGAAACATTGTGGAGGGAGTGTCATGACTTGGGCCTATATGGGGCAAATAAACTTGGGCAAATAAACTTGCCTATATGGCTGCTAGTAGAAAAGGCTCACTTGTCTTCATTGAGGATGGGACTGCAGACATAAGTAGAACAATGAATTCTTAAGTCTACAGAAATATTTTATCTGCTCAGGTAAAACCAAATTCCTCCAGACTCATTGGACGGCACTTCACCATGCAACATGTCAATGACCCTAAACGTGGTGCTAGAGCAATAAAGGGGTTTTTAATGGCCAACAAGTGTAAAACCCTTGACTGGCTGAGTCAATCACCGGATCTGAATTCAATTGAACATGCTAAAGAGAAAACTGAAGACCAAGTCCCTGAAACAAGAAGGAACTGATGATAGCTGCATCACCAGGGAAGATAACCTGCAATCACTTCAAGCAATCATTGCATTAAACATTTTATGTGACCAAATATTAAACCTGCACTATAAAAAAAACAACAACAAAAAATACAAAAACAATGTTTTGAGGACTAGTCGACGTGTTGAAAAAATCTACCTAAATAATACAAAACACAGACCACAATAAAAAAGCAAAATTGACATTAACAATATCTACTTTAACTAGAAACAAATGCAAATTATACTACACAAAGTAATAATGTGTATTTTCAGAAATTGGTTATATTATTCCTTTGTTCAGTAAAAACATAATGTATACAGCATATCATATTTTTTTAATCTACATAAAATTTGGGCCGACAGGAAATTGGCTGTATTGTGCAACTTTAACAAGTATTACTTTATTCTGTATTCAGTTAAACAGTTTTTTGGTACCTGAAAATGGGGGACCATGTACAAAATGTGCTATCATTTCTAAACAGTTTGTCCAACTCACTGGTTCAGAATCAGAGTCGACACGATCACTGTTACAGCTTAACATGTGTTCCTATTACAGTGAAATACCAATCCTTTCCTAGTGACGCAATCGGTCAAATAATAGAGTTAAACTGATGAAATAATTACTTATTAATTTCTATATGAGAAATAATGGTCCAAAAAAAATACAACATCCACCTCCTCTCTTCTACTCCTCTTCTCCCCCACTGTATTGTAAAAAAAACAGCTAGCCTTAAAAGCTTAATATTGACGTGTCTCCTGTCATCAAAATGTTCATGATCTATACTGATGGATCTTTGATGCTTCTCACTTCTCCTCAGAAAGTCTCATGAGCCTTTCGTGGTTGTGTCTCAAATAGAACCCAGTTATTTATTTATCATACTACTTCTGACATGGGCATTAGACAGAGAATATGGTGCCATTTGGGGTGATTAGTCAGTCGGTAAAACCTCATTACAGACCATCATCCCCTTTGACCACAGCACTATGTCGGCCTCCTTAGATGGATATTGATCATGTGGGACGGAGCTGCCCAGGAAGAGATGTCCATTCGTCAGGTAACGCTCAGTCACACATCCTCATAAATTATTTATGCAGGACGGTTCCTGCCGTGCTTTCAACTGACGTTAGGAATGATAGCTCTTTAAAGGAACATTAATGTGTTCATGTTTTTTCCGTGCATACATATTACTTATTTAGCACAGGCTCTATTCCAGAGCAACATTCTTGAGCAGATTTTGTTCAAAGCCAAAATTACAGATCTAGTTGGTATTCGAACAGCTACTGTACCTTTCAGTTATTGGATGAATGGTCCAAATATTTTGCCGTCTTCCACCTCACAGGCAGGTACAGTGCAATGATTAACTATTAATGTTGTATTACACTGTGCTAAATTCTTGTTAATTTAACAGTCATTACAGAATGGTGACGTCATGAAAAAGATATAGCCTGAGTTCCTTTACTCCAATCTACACGTGTTCAAGCCCTATAGCGCAATATAATTATTGTATTAGCAGTCCATGCTGCTCTCAAGCTACCCACACAATGAAACGAGAAGAATGTGTGAAGGTATATGGGTAGTAGAGAGGGTCCCAAATGGAACCCTATATTCCACACTGAGTGCCCTACGTTTGATTTGATATTTTAGCCAATTAGCTGACATTCTAGCAACTTACAATAAGTACAGGAACATTCTCTCAAGGCAACTTAGGGTACAGTGCCTTGCCTTAGGACACAACAACATTTAGAACAGTCGGGAATCAAACCGGCAACCTTCCAACTACAAGTTTGACTCCTTAACCCCATGAGCCATCTGCGCCTTATAAATGATGAGGGCCCCTTACATCTCAGGAATAGGTTACTATTTCCGAAATAGAATGTATGACCCAAATGGCCTCCTATTCCTTACACGGCACACTATTGGCGTTATAAATCCTTATCAAGATACTACCTAAGGAATACAGTAGGGTGCCATTCAGTACGTACCCACAGTTTAATCAGGACATTTATTAGCATAGAACAAAGGCTCTGGAGGCTGGAAAGGTTCAACTGGGAAACAGAATAATGAAACTCCTCCCACTCAACTTAGGAGCAAAGGGTGAGAGACAGGAAATAAGAAATGGTGTTTCTATTTCAGATAGATTCACTGTCAAGCCAGCTTAAAGACAAAGGCGAGCTTAGGTTCAAAAAATGTTTAACATGCATGCACACACACACACACACACACACACAACCACACACACACACACACACACCGGTTGCCGCCTGCCTGCCTGAATCACTGGTTGGCTAGCTGGCTGGATGATTGACAGGTTTTCTGAATGATGGGTTGGCTCTTATGGTGGACTTCAGAGCAGAGCTGTAATCACTTCAGTGTAACCTTCTCCAGTCCAGCAGGCTAAAGGGGGGATATGCTTCTACTTACTGATTACTTCTCAATCGTAACTGTGTGTGCTTATTATACAACAATTTGTATGTGATTGGTGTTCTTTCTGTCTTATTTTTAGATGTTCATGCAAACAATGTTATTGCTCGAGGCAACTTGAAGTCTAGCAACCGAAGTCTACGCCCTTTCATCTGCGATTGGTCAAATTTGCCCAGAGGCTATGCCATCCGGGTTGGGGAAAGGACAGTCCTGCCAGGTTGGATGGGTCGGCTGCAAGCTAACTGGGGATGTTTGCTGGAGAAGTGCGTAAAATAAATCGGCATTCAGCATAGAGGGGAAACGTGTAATAAAAGGATGTTGAGAAGGATCGGTTTAGAATGGGAAGATGTGGTGAGATGTTAATCCATGATTAGAGATGGTGGAAAGATGGAGGGAGAGAAAGAGAGAGAGGAAAAGTTTGAAAGAGAGAGTGTAGGAGGGGACGAGACAGAAGGGGAGGCAGGAGGTTAGGAGAGAGCACAGAAGGACCTTCGGGATGTTGTACCCGGGTAAAGTTCACATCCATCGAAACCTAACTTATTTATATATTTAAACAGGTAGGTCATCTGAGAACAAGTTCTCATTTGCAGTAATACCTGGGAAGATCAAATAAAAACACAGGGTACAGCAAGGAAATAAAAAGTAAAAAAGCAGCAGAATGCAAAACAATCACCTAAAACAAACACATTAAGTAATAAAATTATCTCCCAGTAAACGTCTAAAATGCCCTAAGGAAATTAGGTCCTGCAAGTTAAATGTACATTGTAACTCATTCCATATCTGAGGGGCAAAGAAAGTAAAAGCAGTTCTACCCAATTCAGTGGAGATCTTAGGGATCTCCAATGATAGCCATTCCTGAGCTCAGGTCTGGTAGCCCTTCAATCTAAGAGATTTAATCTAAGAAGTGAATTAATTTAAGGTGCTAGCTTGTGCAAAAGAGCTTTACAGACATAAAGTACAAAATGCATTACTCTGCGAGGCTTGGTAAAGGTCGCAATTATGTGTAATGAATTGTCTCCTGTAATAAAATGAATGGCATCAAGAGGTTTTAACACAGAAGCAGAGGCATACATGTAGATTGTCTCCAAAAAGAAGCCGACTTTAACTCTTAGTTTTTTAACCAACTCATCAACATGCATTTTAAAGGTGATCCTATCAACAATCCAGAGCCCCAAATATTTACAAGCATGAATACAGTCAATGGAGGCACCATCCAATGTGTTGATACATAAATCATCACATGTATTCAGACATGCATTTGAGAATAACATATACTTGGTTTTTCCTGCATTAAATAGCAGTTTAAATTTAACAAAATCATTCTGTATGGAATATAAATGCTGATTGAAGCTCAGAAAGGGCCTGGTCAGCTGTAGGATCAATAGCATAAACAACAGTATCATCTGCATAGAGATGAAGTTTACAGTCATTTATAGCTGAACCAAAACTAATAATATAAATGGTGAAAAAAAATGTACCTAGAATTGATCCCTGTGGAACCCCTTTTACCTAATCACACTGTGAACACACTGTGTTCTACCTGATAAATAATTTAACTGTCTACATGCAGCCTGGTCTAGTCCAATGATGACAGCCTCTTTAGAAGTAATGGGTAATCCACAGTGTCAAAAGCCTTAGATAAATCAATAAACAGAGCTGCACAATGCTTCCTTTTATCAATACCACTTATAATGTCAAAACCTGATGTGTAGCTGTGGTCTTTTGTCCTACTCTGATCTGGCTGATACACACATTAACACACAGAAGCATGTACACGCCGCTCTCAGCTTCTAGAATCTAACCCCTACTACAAAAACATTCTGTGGTTACAAATAGGCCTACCTGAGGAAAATGCATGTAAAAGGTGTCAAAACACATGGGACAAAACACAGCAGAAAAGCCCTTTAATTTACAGTACATGTTTCTTATGAGCACATTTCTCACTGCATTTGGGATATACTTGGACAATAATGCTTTTAAGGACTTAATATAGTGTTCGCCGTTATCGCAAATCAGCTGCAGTGTACCTAAAAAAACTTCAACCACATTATGTGTCAACTTCTCCATATTCTGCCTAGCAATTGCAATTTGAAAGATTACAAGCAAATACAATGTAATATCAGTTATTATAATCATTTTTAAAAGATCTAGCAGCAAGTGCTAGGAAGAACAAGCCTTTTAATTAGTAAAGGTTTGGTAAGCTAAGGACCATTCTGGACGGAGAACAAAAACAGTTTCTGTCATGCTCAGTTGCATGAGTCATATTAGCATAATAATACATCCAGGTGTACTGTATGTGTATACTGTCTGGTAGTGGTTCTTATATTAACACCTCACAGACGAAAGAGTAGTGCCAATTAGCTAACCAGCTGAGCCAAGCAGGTTTGATAGCTCCAGGATAGCTGTTGGTTTAGTCCCTGGATGTCTTTGTCCTTGCCCAATAGAATGATAATAGCATGCGGCCTTTGAAGTTAGGACCTTTGTGTGTTTGCCAAAAATCACAGAGGTGTAGAAGAGAGACCAAAGCTCCTGGAAGTGATGTTGGAGGGCCAATAGGGGGCACTCTTTCCTCAGGGAAAAGATCCTTCCCAATGCCCCAGGGCGGTGATGGGCACATCTGCCCTGTTTAGGGTGCTGTCTTTCAGATGGAACATTAAACGGGTGTCCTGACTGTGTGGACACTAAAGATCCCATGGCAGTATTCGTAATAGTATGGGTATCAACACCGGTGTCCTGGAGAAATTTCCAATCTGTCCTTAATACCATCATAGCACCTCGTCATCCCCGGCTTTCAATTGGCTCTTCCTTCCCCTTCCCCCTGCCCACTTCTCCCGAGGGTGACAAATGAGAAGCAGTTGTTAGTCAACTTGCCTGATAAAATAAAAATAATGATTATCCTTGTGAAGACTTCTGGTCCTAATAGGATCTGTTAAACCAAAACACACACAGGCTATTGCCTAAAATGCATTGGTTATCATGGGCAGACCTTTTGGGGCACAGGCACTTATTCTACAAGGTAATTAATCCGAAGAGCCATATTTGGACATTTCATTAAAACAAAACATTATAATTGGAAAGGTGTGATTTAACAATCGCATGTGATTATGTTTTGCTGCTGTATGGCTTCTCTTCAACATCACTATTCATGAGCACTACTCATTTGATGTCCTGAAAAAAGGAAAATACCATTGGCTGCTTGAATAACAGTCAAGATTAACTCAGAGCTCCCCGGAGTGTACGCACAGAAATATAAACATATTCACAACACTACGATACTTTCTCTTTATCCCATTCTAGACCAGCGTAATGTAATGATTGACCACAACTGTACCCAACATGAGATTTATTTAGAAAAATTGTGATAGTTTAAAAACTGCATTGAGATGCAAAAGAACAAAACAATAGTTTCCGACACCATTCCTTAACTACTAGGTCACCTTAATGGCCGTTATTAGGCCTGCTGTTATAAGGACAAACACACATCCCTCCTGATCAATAACTAATCACTTACACACAGTAGAAATCAAGTCACCAAAGTTTATCAAATTCAAAGGAAAAATATGCTTTATATGATTAAATTGCCTAAGAAATAGACCTATGTGCACAAAGTGTCTCATCGTGGAAAGCTGGTTTAAGTGCTAAGAATAGATAAAGGTTTGACCTACCAATGGGCAAAAAATGCTAAGCCTTTGTAGTCATAGGATTAACATTGTCCACAGTTAATTAAGACACAAAAGCTTAATTAAGACTCAAAAGCAGTTAATAGATGTAGAACCAGCATTTGTCTTGATATCAGCCTTAGAAAGGAAATTGGATTTGATTTTTTATTATCTAGACCTACATAGCACAAAACAGAAGATCTTGCAATTTTGACAGAGGCAAAATTCCTGGTATGCCTAAACAATAACTACTAAGCAAATACATCTTTACCATCTTGTGTACTGCTTGTGTGCCATAGTAACAAACCCGTCAGGCCGCCAATATGAAGTAATTTCGAAGGTAATTAAAAGGCATTCTGAGTGTGGTCTGTGGTCTAAACGTTGTGATGTCATTTTTGTTTACCTGCTAATAATGGCTGTTTTTCCTTCTTTCTGTTTACCTCTATAGAATGTAACTGTATCAATAGCAGTGTAAGGTTAAAGATACGGTAAAGGATTGGTTAAAGGCTACGATATTTGGGTTTGGTGTCAGGTCCATACAAAGACAAAAAACAAATGTGTGTGATTCTGATAAACAAATAACAAGCACTTGTGTGCGCAATAGGAGCAGGGTTGGGTAGGTTACCGGTACTTTTTAAATGTAATCTTTTAAAGTTACTAGTTACCCATCCACAATTGTAATCAGTACAGTAACTTTTGGATTACCCAAAATCAGTAACGTAATCTGATTGCTTTCAATTACTTTTAGATTAATTTAAAAAGCTAGATTTTAACCACTTGAATGGCATAGCAGGAAGTTTGTTTAGATAACCTGGTTTAAGACTAAATAAATAAATAAAATTCTGTGGAAAAAATATGCATAGTGGGTCCAAAAATGGCAGTTGACATTATAATGTACAATATTATGTACTCATTTTTATTTATCGTTTGACAAATGCATATAGCATATTTTGATAATTTACCACGAAAAACTGCAGTTTGGGAACCATGAACCAATTTAGCAATTTGCTTATCATGATGACTAGATGACAAAGATATAACTCAACACAATTTACATAACAGTCATTATTTATTATATCTGAAGCTGTTATACATTACCTTCTATTATTGATACATTTTTCAATAGACAATCGACTACTACTGACTGTAAAAAAGTGATCCTATATTTTTTTCAAAAGTATCTGTAATCCGATTACAATTTTGTTTCCCGTAAAGTAAATGATTACAGTTAAAAAAAATTGTACTCTGGTTACTGTAATCAGTTTAGTTGTAATCAGTTACTACCCAAGGCAGAATAGAAGGAAACACACAGAGAAAGTGAAATAACACGCAGGATGTTAGATCAAAATGCCAGGAAGTTACATTAAGTTAACAGGAACTAACATTAGCGAGAGCTAAGTGGCTGGAGATCAGTGTCATAGTTCCTGATTAGTTTAAAATCCATGCATCAGAGCCTGAAGTGGCACTTAGCTGAAGCATAGGTCTGCAGACAGTGAACTTGATAGGGGCAGGTCAAAACAAGTGCACTTTAGACACACAGAGTCATCTGAGACAAAAACTGAATCAGAAAAGTTGTTTCAAATCAGACAAGTTTAACAAAATCAGTACCAGAGAAGTTGATCAGAACCAAGAATCTGAAAAGTTCCTCAGACATTGAAAACTTTATCAAGATGCCACTGCACGTTCAAACTACGAGAAGTAGCCCCAACATGGGTGTTTGCTAAAGGCTTATCGTTTCTTGTAGTGGTTTCAGCACAATTATCTCTTTTCATGAAAACACTGCACACAATTCCACAGATGGAGCTTTGCCTTACAAAAAGTACTACACAATACCTTATATATGTTTATAATCAAAGCATTCTCATGGCAAGACGTGGGTAACCATACGTAATGGAAATTTTGGCACATTACTCAGGCAGACTTACAATATGGCAAATCAAAATGTGAATTTTTTTACTTATTGAATCTCTGTTCACTTTCAAGAGTCGACCAATCGTTTACAATTTAAAGGTCCAGTGTGTAACGTTTTTAGTTGTTCAATAGCAAAAGCTGAGTTGCCCGTTCACAAACTTGTCCTTTTTCATGAATATTACCACCACCATCAAGTCCAAATATTCCTAATGGCTAGAATTTTTACATTTGCATTGCATGAACTGGAGTAGACACTCCATATTCGTGCACCATCTTGAAATACGTTAGCCGGTAAGGGACATACTGCTCCACCTTTCGAGTTCTTGCTGTCACACGATAAACTCACGAGCGCTGTTATTTTGAGAAAAAGAAAATCTGAGTTTGCGTTGCAGGCATAATAGCGGGAGGGGCTAGAACGTAACATTCAGTTGGTTGTCATATGCAATTTCACCGCTAGATGGGAGCAATACTTACACAGCTTTAATAAAAATTTGTTTTTCATGAACTTGTAGTTCAAAACATCCTAATCTTGTTCCCAGACACTTCACTGGGCAGGGTCAGACTGGGACAGTAAAATGGCCCCGGACTTTGAAACACAGACCGGCCCACGATCCGTATACAGTTCCCAAATACAAATGAACACACCATGCACTATTTGAAACTAAACTATAATGCAGTGCTCTCATTGGCTGCTAAGATCTTTAATTCAAACCACTACAGTGGAACTACTTTCTCTTCAATTTGACCAAATTACAAACCCTGTAAAAAAATTATTTTATGATACATAAAAAAATACCAAAAATATATGTACAGCTCTGGATAAAAAAATATTTTTTCTTAAATCCATTGAAAACCTGTCAAATGTGATCAAGAAAAATATGGATGATCACGAGACATCAAACAAAGCTGAGCTGCATGCATTTTTGCACCAGGAGTGGCATGAAGTCAATCATGGCCTCAGATTTAGCGGTGCTAATCCTCACCCCTGCCACTACACACTCGGCGGCAAACCAATCCAGTGAGTGCTAAAGGTCACTGACCAATGATGCCATCAGGACCACATAATCTGCAAACAACAGTGATAAGATCCTCAGCCCACCAAAGTGTAACCCCTCCCCACCATGACTATGCCTCAATATCCTGTGCACGAATGTCACAAACAAGATTGGTGACAAAGCGCAGCCCTGTCGGAGACCCATCCCCATTGGGAACGAATTCGACTGACTGCCGAGAACCCAGACACAGCTCTCGGTTTGAGTGTACAGAGATTGGATGGCCCTGAGAAGAGATCCCCTCACCACATACTCCCGCAGCACCACCCACAGTATCTCCTGTGGTACCCGATCATACGCCTTCTCCAGATCCACAAAACACATGTAGACAGGATGGGCATACTCCCAGGCTCCCTCCAGGATCTTTGCCAGAGTAAAGATCTAGTCCATTGTTCCACGGCCAGGATGAAATCTGCATTTTCCCCCTTCAATCTGAGGTTCGACTATCGGCCAAACCCTCCTTTTCAGCACCTTGGAGTAAACTTTACCAAGGAGGCTGAGTAGTGTGATACCCCCTTTAATTGAACAGGGCAACCACCACCATGGTCTGCCACTCCTTTGGACAACCAAGACAGCCCCTTCCCACTCAAAGCTTTCAGCATTTCTGGACGGATCTCATCAGTCCCCAGGGCTTTTCCACTGTGGAGTTGTTTGACTACCTAAGTGACCTCTGCCAAGATCTTTCAGCAGGGGCCTCCTCCAGATGTTCCCAGTTCACCCACACTACACGTTTGGGTGTACCAGGTCTGTCCAGTATTGTGTTTATAAAAAATGAAAATTAGCTAATTTTTTTGCATCTTTTTTAGTTATTTTGACCAGTTGTCATCTTCTGCAAATAAATGCTCTGAATGACAATATTTTAATTTGGAATTTAGAAGAAATGTGGTCAGTAGTTTATGGAATAAAACAAAATTTTTCATTTTACCCAAACACCAACAAATATTAATAAAACCAGAGACACTTTTTAGCAGTGATCTCTTAAAGTTTTCCAGAGCTGTATAGGATGTTTCCCTACACTATGCGGTGCTTAGTTACACAAAAAAGCACATCCTAAAATGTTCTCGGTTTCTGTTTCTCTTTTCTCACTGCCCAGTTTCTGCATTTGCTTTTTGAAAAAATCAGTTAGCTATAATCAAATATTAAAATCAATTGAACAAACGAATTTGCATATAATAACTCTGTAAACTTATACGCTATTGTGCACAGTTTCATTGTGCACCTGTCAGTCTCTGGCCTGGTCCCTCCCACCACCTTTCAGTCTCTGCCCTGGTCCCTCCCATCACTTTATCAAAATAAAAGACATAGTACATTTATTATTTAAAGCTATGTTGTTCATATGTAGATTAGTGTCCCTTTCTCTAGGGTATTACTTATTATTCATTTGAAAAAAAAATGTATTTACAAGCTACAGCTAGTCTACTGTCCCACACTACATACACAATCTTAATTGGCTAACACCAATTAGCCAATTAACCAAATGTATAACCTAAGTTGAAAACATAACTAATGTCGTTTGGCTATTTCATTTTTTTAATAGACATATCTGGTAGCTACTACATCACCAAATGATGAAGCTCCCTCTTACGTGGTGGTCTAAACTTGAGTGTTATTTTTACATTTGGCAGCTTCGAGTGCTCGTTGTTTCTTCTCTCTCGTTTTACGCCCCACTCCTTTCTTTGGAGAAGGAACAATAATAACATTCAAACATGTCCATGTGCCTCGGTTCCACAGCACTCGACTGTAGAAACGCAGCACTGTTTCACTCCGATGCATAGAACCTGGAAGATAAGGACATATCAACCAATCGCAGTCTGTTAAATTAAAAATACTTTTCTGATGCCTGCATGCAGCAAGCACTCGCGCAAAAACCCCACAAGCGAGACACTTAGGGAAAATCTAGCTGGGCTATGCAAGTTTCCATGAAGTAAGTCTGGTATTACTGTATATAATACATTATGACTATGAGAACCAGCCGCAGAGGACAACCGCACTTTTTGCATGGTGCCGCTGCCAAGGCAGCCGTTTTTCAGAGCGACCGTTCGGGAAATCTCCCGATGGCCAGTCTGACCCTGAGAGGGTCTGGTGGATGTTTTGCTTTAAATGAGGCCTGGGGCTTTTGCCCCTAATCGGCAATGCCAATCAATCTGTAAACTTGAACTATCAAGCTACCACTACACCCTCCCCATTATGTCCTGTGCATTGCTGTTGGATTTAGACACGCCCCACAGAGATATTATTTGGAAATTCTAAACAATGACACAAAAAATGCTGCTTTGTTAAATCCATGCCTCAAGGCCAAAGTTGAGGGGAAAGTGTTCCAAGCTGAAATGTGCTGTGCACAATAGATCCTGGGGGTGAGGTTAAATACACCCTAACACTGCTCCTGAGTTTTCCCATAGTGTCGTTTTCACAGTCCTGCCATGACCCATTTTAACGTATGTGCTTGTATATTTGCATCTGTGTGCGACACTGTCTCTCGATGTCAGCCCTCAGACGTGAGGTGAGCAAATTTGCTCCTGTAAATACTGTGAGAGAACACAACTAGTCAAGACAGTTGAAAAGGCATGATGACAACTGAGCTGAAGCATAGACATTATTCCTACATCCTAAATGACACCCCTGAAACCTACAATACGCCCCTTTAGATTCAATTACTTTCCATACCAGGGCCCTAAACACTCAGTCGTGAGTGCGCTATGTAGCTCCATTTGGACAGACAGGGATTCTGGCCGGCAATATTTCATGGCACTAACGACAATGTCTCCCGGCAACAAAGTTCTCTCAGAGCTTCAATCTAAGAAAAAGAGGGAGAAGAGCATATAGTAGGACGGAGCGAGAGAGAGTGAGTGACAGGCAGAGAAACATTGTTACATCATGCCCATAAATAATTTGAATTTAATTAAATTGAAAAAAACAGACAACGACAAAAATAGAGAGTAAGAATTAAACAACAGAGACGGGGTGTCATAAATGTTATATTTCACCTGTACAACTTTTAAATCGGCTGTAATTAATATTTTTAGCTCAACACTAATTGTGGGTTATTATCTTGATCTCTTGAACCGACAAATCAAAATGGCAATCTTTAAAAACGGAGACCAATTTCACCCAAATTTTTACAGAGGCATTTTTGTGAACAGTAACCTGGGGATGGTTTTATGTAGCATTATAAATGAGTTCTAAACTTCCTTAGTAAGCACAATGTCCTGGGTAAAATCAAAATGATGTAGTATGCTCGTGTGGTCTCAGCCGTTCAGATGTTACCGTTTTTCCGATTGCTCAAACTCTATAACCAGGCTTTTAAACAAACATTTCTAAACCATAGTGCCATTTATTGAAAAGCACACACATATTTCCAAACTATGACACTATTCCCCTGTTTTGACACGAATCAGATTTGTTAACCTGTCACTGCAAAACTCTACACACACACACCGCTTCATATGTCATTACCTACACCGTGTGGTCATTTAGAAAGCACAAGCATTCAAAATTGTTCACTCAAGTCAGCACAGCTTGAGCACAATTTACACACAATAACCCAGGTGGAAACACTACGAGTCAACATTGATGACACACCATCAGAACGTACAATAGATAAAAGGGTCAGTTCAGTCAGGATTGGAACAATGGATCCATAGATGTGAAGGAAGAGGACACCGGAGACGAGGAAGAGGAGGTGGTGGAGGAGGAGGAAGGAGAGGAGGAAGAGGAGGAGGAAGAGGACAACGGAGAGGAGGACGAGGAGGAGAAAGAGGACACCAGAGAGGAGGAGTAGGGAGAGGAGGAGGACGACGACAAGGAAGAGGAAGGGCAAAGAGACCAGCAGTCTGGGGTGAAATTGGTGCCACTCTAGTTGACCATATCCTTGTTCATGGTGTGACTATGAGGGAGGCTGGAGCAGAATCATGTTTGTGTTGTTGTTTGGTGTATTGAACTGTACATTAAGGAATAAAAAAAATCAAACGTATACAAGTGTTGTGTCTTTTGTTGTGTTCATCATGGTTTTTGAGGGGGAGAACCTCAATCATCATAACTAATTACCTGTTTTGGTAGATTTGTTTTGAATTTACCTCACCGGTGTAAGACTATTTGTAGTGTGTGTTTTTAGGGCTTGTGTGTCTGAGGGCAAATGTTGTTTTTCAGTAAGACTGAATGTTTTTATTGGAGAGCTTCATTTTGACCTGAGAATAGGAAGTTTGGGGGATTGGGTGAGAAGTTATGGATTTGTGTTTAGAGTTTTGGGAAAAGGAGGCAAGATTTTAAGAAATGGGATTAAAGCAATCGAGAAAAACTCTCGATTATATCCCTAAGGGGATCGTACATGTCGTGTATTTGTGTTGCTCCCCTGTATATCTTCATTTAGGTATCTACCCTGTGTGTATTGTGTATCTCTTGTATTCCCACTCTAAGTATCAGATGACCAGATCACTCATTGTCCTATAGTCTCTTATTAACTCATCCCAGGTGCAGTCACTCAATCATTAGTTCCGTATTTAAGTCCTGTTCATGTGTTTGTATGCTGACTGTTATTAATGTATTGTCCTCCCGTGTGTGTAAGTGTGTTTAGTAGTTTTACCCCTCGAGGCATTATTTTTTCTTTAAACAGTGTTTTCGTGAGTAAACACTGTTTGTTTTGACTTATATCCTCACGTTTGTCTCGCTCCTTTATGCACCATAGACAGAAATATATATATTTTTTGTACCGTCCACACCAATATTAAATATTAATTAAATAATAGAAAGGGATACGATTACAATTCTAGAGAAAAACTATAAACAATTCAAAATAAGATCAATATCCAGTAGTAAAAAAATGAAGCCTGAGGACAAGGACATTCAATCAATCAGAATTAACAACAGTAAATTAACAGTGCACCATGTCGAAAATCGTTACTAATCAAAATCAAAGAAAGACCTTTAGAACAATAAAAGGCCAGGGAGCTCAATCCTGCCATTGAGAAGAGTAGACTCAGGAAAATCTGGCTCCCAGTAGAGCAAAGGCTGTGATCATTTCATTATGTGTGGACCAGAGGAGAGCTGTGCGTCCTCAATAAAACTGCAAAACAATTACAAATCATTATACATATATATGAAAGTACAGTATATTCAATGGTTTTAAAAAGGTTTCTGAAAATGAAAAGCTGCCAATTCTATTAGAAGAGTGCAAAGGGAGCTGGCAGAGTCACTGAATGACAATTACTCAGTTTTTATTTTATTTTTTATCTATGATGTTACGGTTTGCATTGTCGTTGCACCCACCCCAGACACCCACACCTTTATATAGCTATTTACATTTTAATTCAATAGCATGTTCTCTTTCAATATCCTGCTTTGGTAATATGTTTTAAAATGACAAAGGAAATGGAAATCCAAATGGAATAGAAAAGACGGAGATAAAGGGAGAGATAAACAACAATCTCAGAGAAAGTGAAGGAGAGCTAGAGGAGGCTGTCAATTAACTTGTATATTTGTGACCAACATGCACAGTATAGTGAGGGGTTCACGGAATGCGGGAGAGACAAGGGAATGGAGATCTGACTAATGGCTCCCACGGTGTTTAGCTAAAGGAAGAAAATATTCCTCCCTCATTCACTCCCTCCCTCTCTCCATCAATCTCTCTCTTACGTTCTCTCTTACTTTCTCTCTTCCTTCCAATTAAAATGTCCATGTAAAGGGCATTATTGGCATGGGGAACATTTGTTTACATTGCAGAGGCAAGTAGAATATGAAAAAAATATAAAATGATTAACCATCTTGGCAGAAAAATATTACACATCCCAAAAAAGTGAAAGGCCTGTTAAATGTAAAATATTGTAACAATGTCCAAGTAGTTTAAGTATGAATAACAAGGGAAATTAAATAAAGAGATGAATATTGTTTGTTTACAATGTTGTTTGTGCTCCTCTTTTGCCCTGTTCTCTCCCTAACTCCAATCTAGAGTTTCAGGCTGTCATGTGAGAGCAGATGGATGGATAGATGGATGTTTTTAGGGATTGATGCATTAATCCATGCATTAATGAATGATGCATGGATGTTTAAAAGACTGGAAAGGATGGCTGGATAAATGGATCGATTGATAACTGGAAGGATGCATGGATTAAAAGATATATGGAAAAATGGATGGATGATTTGTTTATGGATGGGTGGGTGGGTGAACGGATCCTAGATTGTGCACCAATCTAGGATCAGCTTCTTCACAGGAAAATGTTTACCGACACTATAAAAAAATTCTCAACTGATTATAACTCTGTGGAGACACTTCTCACCACTTACTCAGAGATGAAGCAATCATGACAAACCACATCTTAGAGATTTTAGATCTACAGTATAAATCTTTACTGTATGTGTGTGTATGAAGGTTTGTGTATGTGTGTTTGTTCTAGAGTGCTTCAGGAGCAGCTTGTCTTCTGCCTAATGCTCTATATCCCTGGAGCGTCAACACCTTTTCTACTTAATGGGCAGATTCATCACTGTCAGCCTCGTCTCAACGCTCTGCAACACTAATTGTCTTTCTTACTTTCCTGCCTTTTGTTTTCCACCACTTCATATTTCATCTTTTCCATTCTTTTCTCCTTATGAATCCATTATTGCTTTTGACCCATTCTGGCTCATTCTCTCAATCCTGTTTCTTCTCTATTATATTAAGTACTCATTTGTTCCTTATATTAATTAAACTTAACATTTAATTAGTTAATTACCTTGCTCTCGGAATTAGTTTTTTTTTTTGCTTTTTATTCAGTCAGTCATTAATTCTACTGATGCTTTGATTATTGCTCTGTGTATAAATGGAGAGAGTATGGCTTTTACAATTTGATATGTATTGATATATTTCCAAATATATAATAAAATGTAATTTCACAATATAAATCTGTGTAGAGTTTTGATAGGTGCATGCATGTATCATGCCCTAAGAATATATAAATAAATAAATAAATAAATACACACACACCAGATCTTTCACTTGACCCTCAACAATGCTTGTATCTACAGAGAGTGGCACATTTTAAAGCTACACTGTGTATTTCTTTGAGTTGATTCTTAGGAAAAACCCTTTTGTTCTTTCAAAAATATGTGCTCATTCATGTGTAATTACTTCCACCAACTAATCAATGTATTTTGGTAAGCGTAGAATCTTCCATTTAAAATACATACAATGGTGCCGCTCAAATTGCAGCAGCCATGTTACACCTCAACCTTTAAAATACATTAGCTAAAGAGGGATATACCTGGAAATTCAAGTTCTGCCTTTCGCGCTTTCACACTAGTGGCACCGTGACGAATGCGAGGGGGAGACTACTAACGACTGCCGGCAAATTTGTTGAAGATGTAATATCATGCCTATTCTCAAGGACATGTAATGTCAGCGCTGGCCCAAGCTGTACAGTAGGCAAGAACGTTCGCCTGGCAACAAAAACACGGATTTCCGGTTTCAAAATAATAGCGCTCGTGGTTCATTGCAATAATCATTGTTTATTCATTGCATAGGTAGTGTCCATGTTCATGTTTTGCTAAAATTAGTATTCTGTTGGAATAAAACAGACTCTAGTCAATGTTTTTCAAATGTAATCGTGTTTTCACATGAGACACTGTTAATTTATTCAATCAAATTGTGTGTACAACATATTTGTTACTTTAATTAATAAAACATGTTAAATTATTATTTTTAGCTATCACATGCTCTTATTGTTTCTTTACACACAATACAGTTGCATTTGGTTACAATTCAGGCCTGTGTAGTGAATTAACAATGATTATTGCAATGAATCAAAACGAGCACTATTGTTTTCAAAGAAAAAACTAATATCCAGTTTCACGTTGCTGGTATAATAATGCAAGGGGCTAGAACCGTATTCAGTTGCTTGTCATATACAATTTCACCACTAGATGGGAGCAATTCTTACACAATGCAGTTTTAACTACAGATACTACTATATACAGGTTAAAACACTGATATTTAATCGGACTTAATCTTGGTCTATGAACAAACCAAACACAATGGGAAATCTTAGGAGACATGTCCGCATTATACACAAGGTTTTAATACAAGAATTACTTTATATGTAAAACAATTTCCACAATATATAATGTTTACAAATAAATATGGCCTTTTGATTATTTAAAAAGGAGATTTTAAAATGGGGGCTCATCCGGGATATATTTGTTATGATGTGATTGTTTTCAATGAGTAGGGTTTTATTCTAATCACCTACTGTGAAGTGCTTAACTTACGGCTGTCAAAGTTAATGCCATAAATTTAAAATGGTTAATTCTGACATTTTATGTATATATTAATTTTTTAAGGCAGTACTAAATAGTGAATGTTTGATTAGTGACAGAGGGGTTTGAGAGCTGCACCATCCTTCTTTAGTGAAAAGGTAGGCCCTCTAGCATATTTGATTGCTTAATGTAATGCAAGAGATGTCCTTAGCACTACGTGGTACTATTTTTAGTAGTATGGTTTTCTATAGAGAAATATAGAGTAGCCATTTATGATGTAATACGTGATTCCTATTTCTCTCCTGCCACTGTCAATGAGTCCTTCATAACAGTGCGTTACTACACATCCGTTAGTTGAGACGAATTGCCGTTACAATTTGGTTAAATCTGAGATTTATAATAAGGGGTTATATTTATACTTGCCTCCCCCACCCCCATCTCCCTACAAAGAAAATGCGAATGAGATGGTCAGTTGTGAGTCTTGTGGGAGTAGGTGTGTTGTTGCTTGAGGAGAAAGAGAGAGCAAAACATGACTTCTGCATCAGGTAGGACAATAGCTTATAAAGTACAGATAAACAAAAGACATACTGTATTGTTGCTTGGTTAGATGGAACAATATTATTTCTTTTTATCTAAGCTTCAATGTCTCTATCTCTAATGTCACATTTCCAACAGAAGATATTCAGTTAGAAAAATTAACAAACAACATCCATACAGTGTAAATGTTACAGTTTCCCCTGATTAATGTTTGTCGATAAACAAGTAGATTCATTTAATTTGGGAATAATTTAATAAAGTATTTGGTCTTAATGTTGCATCTTACTAAAGGATGCTAACGTTCTACCAAGAGAGCTACTGATTGTATTGAATATTGTAGGCTACACAAGCTACTGGACAATAACATGATAAAGCTTATGTATGATTTAGAGTTAGGTCAAATACCTGAACACATAGTCTATGTCCAGATAGAGGGTCTGAAATGTAATTTATACTGTAGCCTAAGATTGTAGTTATTCTACTTAGTGCCTTGATCAACAGCACATTGGGAAGAAATCGAATTATGAGATCAGAAAATAGCAATCATCTGTTTTGATTTACATGGGCTAAAAATATACAATGACAGGTATTGTGGTTATTTGAGGGCTGACATTTAGAAGCAACCATGTTTAATGGCCTGACTTGGAAAAATACAGCTCTTCCACTTAGTCAATTCCTAGTCAATCACTGTACATAGGTTACTGTAGTACTTTTAACATAATGCACTGCTTTATAAAAATACAGTTTTTTTTATTAGGGCCACAATTTTACATATTTTAAAATGAACTACAGAAACATAAATGATTAATCTCAATTAATTGTTTTAATCTTTCAACAGCACTATTTTAAATACTAATGTCATAGTCTCCCTTTTGGGGACTTGACATGTATTTTTGTCATTCACCTTTATGCATTGTTTTGTATTCTTCCCTGTGTGAAGTGTGTCATTTAGGTTTCCCACTCCCCTTATCACATGATCCTTCACATTATTTCTGTTCACCAATAGTTTGCTTTGATTACTCACCCAGCAGCATGCAGTTTTTAATTAGTTTGGTATTTAAGTTCTTTCTATGTGTTAGGTAGTGGTCGGTCATTGTAGATATCTGTTCCCTGTCAGTTTGTGTGTACTACTACTCCTGTTATTCTCCTCGAGGCAGTTTTGTTTTATAAGTGGTTTGTTTTACGCATTTGTCTCAAATCCATTTCCCCATGGACCACAGAAACTACAAAATCAACTATTCCTATAGTTGTGACAACAACATGTTTTTTGTAGTCAACAAGATTAAACAATTGTTGGACAACAGTAAAAAGAAATATCAATGTAAATCTGATTGGCATCACAAATCATTTTGACAGAGTTATCAAATAGATTCGATTGACTTTGCCTGAGGCTATAATAGAGAAAAATATTGTACTGCCCTTTTAATAAAAAGGGAGCTACAGTATATTTTACTCTGATTGAGCTGCTTAGAATGTCCTTAAAATGGTAATTACTTCGCTTCCAGTGCTCTGGAAAACTTTAGGAAGTGTATGCCCTGGTGAATTATTGCGAGACCTTTAAAGCTACTTTTGTTCAAGTTAATGAGTTGCTCATACAGAGATACAAAAAAGGTAATGTATATAGCTAAATACAATAAAAAAGAGACTTGCAATGTCATTGTACGTTCAATAAAACTCAATACTGGGTATTGGTGAGGTTCTCAATTTAAGGACATTGAGGTTTAAAATACACTAATAATATTCAAGCAGTTGATTAGATACTAAAAAGTCCCTATTCACCCCTGTCAGCATTTGGAGGTTTTTCAATCAGACCATAGTTCTAATTTAATTTTAGAGATCTTCCAATAAGTTCCATTTATAGCAGCTCCCAGTAACATTAGCCCCCTAGTGTGTATTTTCATATCAAAGTCTCAAGGTTCACTTGAGGGATTTCATTAGAATTTGAAGTCTATGTTAAGTCCTCACTGCTTTGAGTTTTAGAAAGTCTGTGATGAATGAGTGACTCTACTGTTGGTGCACTAGACAAATCATTAGGGCGGCTATGATTTTGTGTTTGTGCATCATTTCCTAGGTCCTTCAGGACTTGCTGATGCAGAGGCCGTTCCAGGACAACACGAAAAAACTAACGCAACTTTTGGAGCACATATACCACACCTTTTGAACATATCAATTCCACACCTTTGAGTTTTCCAATGAGAAGACTGTACGCAAATTTAACATATTTACTGTAAATGAATGCTTAGTAGATATGAAATGTCTGGGTTACCTGGTTATCTTGAATTATCTGTTTAAAATGTACCATTGCAGTCTAGCTTCATATCTATGGACTATCAAGAACTGTAATAGCCTGGAATACCAACTCACCACACTGGAGTGCTGGAAAATAACCGGTCAAACCATGAAGGTGCTATGACCACTGACACAATATTCCTGACGAGAAAAAGAAAGGCCCGATATGCAATATGTGTTCTTCACATGACATGTTTCAGAAGTTCTAGATTCATTTCTGCTCTTGTCTCATGAGGAAAAACAATGACATTGCTGCCCTACTTTGGTGTTCAAGTTTATTTTTAGCTAAACTGAGAGAAACAAAAATTACTGTGACGTTGCGGACTCCCCCCGTTAAACTGCATGCCAGTTAAATAAAACCACAGAAGCAAAAAGAACTCAGCAGTGAGGTTGTGTTCATACTTACAGCATTGAACAACATGGAAAAGGCATTCATTTGCCTTGTATATTGTCCCAGGGATGTAAATGAGAAAAGGGATGTCAACCTAGCAAATTCAGTCCAATTGTTTAAAACAATGGTTTAATTAAAGGGTTACTATTACAGCCCCATCTGGTCCCCCTGTCTCCTCTTTAGACTGGATGTGTTTCGTCTGTCCTGGTTGCTTTAGAGTCAGGACAATTTTTCCCTCAGCTGACATTTAACAGCTGCATGCAGGGTTTCAGTAAAATGAGAGATGCTAAAGAAGGAACACCTTCCGTGGTTTCGCCCCACTAATATACTGCAATCGTAAATAATACATTGTACAGTATAATACAAGCCTGAAGATGTTCTCTATTATTTTGGTCTGCTCAACATTTGTCCTCCGTTTTGAACAGGTGTGGGTATTAATTTGGTTGGATACCTTTTAAAAACTATTGCATGACATTTTATCCAAGACAAGTCTATTTCACTTTCAATATGCATGTCAAAGTAGGGGATTAGTAGTGAGAACCAGCAAGGAATAACAAGAATGGCTGCTCCTCTGCAATGTTAGTGTGTTTGTTGAAAACCAGGATAAATGTGTTTGTACCTACCCATAGACACAACACGCTCCAAGGTTTGCGTCAAACACAAACTTACCCACAAATCCAACATACACAGAAAAAACATGACAGCAACAACTCAGCCTTTTTTACAATAATACTGACAATTACAGTAGCACCTACAGTAAATGCATTTTTCTGTAGATTTAAGCAATGGCCTAATACATTATTATAAGGTGATGCTACATAGACATTCAGCATTTCGGGTGCTTAAAAATAAAGGTTCTTTAAAGTTTATTTGTTGGGGTATATGGTTCCTTGAAGAACCTTTAACATCTAAAGAACCTTTCCATTGCACGAAAGGTTCTTTGTAGCGCCAAAAGTTACTTTAGATTATAAAATGATTCTGCACCAAATTGTGTTTCCCATACATTGATTTAATTGTGGTGGCGTGCCACAATCTCTGCACTGACCGCTATAAATAGATTTGTGCTTCTTATGTTAATTAGACTGCAAAATATATTTAAAATTATATTAGTAACATAAAAGGCAACATGTTTAGTTTTGGGCAGTTATGCATTATTTTCACATTTCTTAATGGCACTAAGAAAAAATAAGTTGTTCAAGGAACCTTTCAGTGAAAGGTTCATTGGGGAACCAAAAAAGGTTCTTCTATGGCATCGCTGTGAAACCCCCTTTTTGGTTCTTCCTGGGACCTTTATTTTTAAGAGTGTATGGCAAATATACTGTACCACACTATGAGATTGATCCAGGAATTCCAGCCCTTAGCTGTTGTAAACTGGCCATAAACCACACATCCCTGCATCAGGACGTTATTACTGAATCTTACCTTTCTATAGCAGATCATATTGGGTGAGTCCTCATTAGGGTCTGCTGTCCCAACACCACCATGGTCCTGGCTGGACTGAGCCATGCTGAAGCTGGGTGGGGGTGCACTCTCTTCTCAGACTCTCCTTTGGTCTCTTCTTCTCGCTCTGTATCTCACTCTTTCTCCTTCGCTCGTTCTGTCCTTCTCGATCGCGGCCTCTTCACTCTGCTCCTCCTTTGATTTATCGGTTTTCCTTCTCCCACTCTTGTTAATCACGGCGCCCTTCCTCTCCTTAGTTCTTTAGTGCTCTTTCTCTTTCGTCACCTGGGACTAAGGGAAAGACAGAACAAGCCATTAGATCCATGATTCTCTCCCATCACTTTCTATTACCATGTCTTAGGTTTGGGGGAGGTTGGTATGGGAACATAGACACAATATTGTACTGTGATGGTCTCTTCAGTTTTTTATACTCTCTCTTTTCCTTTCTATTCTCCTGGCTAAGAGAAAGAGGAGGAGGAGGAGCCGATAGATCCATCTCACATACTGTGTCTCCTAACAAAAAACGGCTACACAAGGACGTCTTCCCCACAGTGGACTTGGCAGTTTAACTCAAACCGAGGCCTGAAGTCATCTATCGACACAGAACAACCACAATGAACAGATCATCCAGCTGTGGGCAGTGTATTCTATTGATCATACTGTCAGATCCTGAACAAAGGATTTGATTACCTTATTTGAATTCATATGAAATAGAACTCTGGTAGGAAAAAGACAGAAGATAAAAAATAATTATTCCCCCCTTGAATACACTAAAGTGGCTGACTTGAATGAAAATGCATTGCCTCACTTTCAGCTGAAGAAGGAATCAAAGTGCTCATATCTAAAAGACCATGAAATTATCATAATAAGCTATTTTGTTAGAAACTCAATATTCCAGTCATTGCACCGATAACAAAAACCATAGCCTTATCTATATCCAAATATTGATAGAAATATATGGCTCTGACAGGACACCATTTACAGGTGACGGCATTGCAAAGCCGGAATGTTCTAGGCAGCTCTCTGAGGATCTGACAGGGTCATTTTCATTTCGCTTTCCATCGTGGAGGTCCAGGCGTTTTGCCTCTCCGCGCCGCAAGCGCCTGATGAGTTGACATCTGTCAAAATATTGGCGGCAGTAGCGAGCGGTGGCGAGGCGTGAAGCGAAACGAGAGGTGAAGAATAGGTGACATGAATTAACAAACAGAGCCAGCTTGGCTCCGTGTCTAGCCTCTCATACACTTTGAGGAATACGTTGCCAAATATTAACCACAGGTGTGGGATCAGATCATTTTACACCAGACTCTAGCTTTAATCATCATGGATATAATAAAATATCTGAACAATATTTGACCCCTGACTCTGTGGATAATCGGGAGATTGAGTTGCTGTTATTAGGGGCGTTCTCAAAAGTCTGTCTCGGTTCTTTGTAACACTGTATGTAATAAACAAGGCAGTTTATTCAGTGATCAGCGAATGACCAGAAAGGGATACATGAGGTACATTTCTCCACCTTTCACTTTCCAGTCCTTGACTCTTTTTGCCTCACCTTTTCCCCGTTCCCTCTCAATCACAGCAGGGAATACATTTGGCAATCCTTCTCCTCACTTCCTCTCGCCTTCAACTAGGCGTGGAACGGTACAGAGAAGTCACGGTTAAGTTCATACCTTGGTTCAGACATCACAGTTCGATACGAGTTCGGTACAATGGAGGGAAAAGCTAAACAAAAATACAGAACACATTTTATTTTATTGTGCATGTCTCAAGCTGTACCATCTAGTGTCATACAGTTTCTCCCCTGAGCTAGCACATCTGGGTGATTGCGTCTGATATCAGTTAGCATGTTAGATGTATTTCCACTCACATACCCAACAGCTGCTGAACAACGCTGACACACAGTCCTCATCTTATCCACCACTCTATCGCCAGTACTACTGTAACTGATATATACAATATATGACTGTAACTGACTGGGAAACCAAAGTTTTCCCAAACTTGCGATCTTAGAGATCGGCGGGTCCTAACTCTTGTGGTCGCCACCAATGCTCGTCCTTAGTGCTGGCTCAATCACCGGACCGTCGATCTGACAAAAAAACGCATACATAGGTGGAGCTCGGTTACTTAGCTTCAGAGCTAAAACGGGGCTACAGATTAGGTGTCCATAAACAACTTGCGTATAACGGTAGTTCTGCATTACATTAATTAATTTGCACGTGAGTTTAATTTATTTTTATACCGTGTATTCTCTGTTTAAAGTCATGCACCAAACCGTGACGCCTGTACCGTTTCAGTTCAATAAGAATACATGTACCGTTCCACCCCTACCTTCAACCTTCTTAGCCAGGGCCGGCCCGAGGCATAAGCAAACTAAAAGGCTGCTTGGGGTACCCTGGCCCCTGACTACGCGTAGTGGGAGGGGGCCCCCAAATCAAATACTGCTTAGGGCCCCCAAAAGGCTCAGGCCGGCACTGCTCTTAGCCACTATCCACATTATCATGCACAATTGTATATTGTCCACACTACTCATCTCTCTTTCTATGCTAACATTGCTCTCATTTGCTAAATTCGCTCTTGTTCTGTTTCTCCTATTGAACATTTTAAAAATCTTTAAATGTCCATTTTCCACACATCCAGCTTGGCCTTAACTTCCTGCTCCATGACTGTGACTCTCTGCACCCTCACAGACTAGGGCTGGGGCAGTAGAGCAAAAAGGAAACCAAAACTTCCAGAGGACCTATCATCCTATTACTCCCTCATAGCTAACTTCCTCACAAATTCACTGCAACTTCTATTGACTCTAATTTCAAGCTTTGTCTGCGAAGCCCAGGAATCTCACATTTGTCTTCCATACCAAACATTAAGATGGTGTGACTTACAAGACTTTAAACACTACAGTGACACAGTCCTTCCATTACTATATTCATAACAAATCCACAGTCCACATTTGAATAATCAATCAGGTAAGCGAACCGGACTCATTGACGACTTCACAAATTAGCCAAAGTCATTGACATGTTGAGACAACTTCCTGTTATCCTCTTTCAATAAGGTGTTCTCCAATTGGCTGCCCGCCTGGATATTACAATGACTCACAAAGACAGGCATAGCAGTCATGTGATACACGGCCCTTGCAAAGCTTCAACATCTGATTGACAATCGTGCAAAAGGTTCTAAGAGAAATTAGCAAAAAATCTGTTTAAGTGGTGAGAAAGTGCATACGCATCAACACACACACCGGACATGCCCTGATCTTCCCATGCTTTTGGACTGGCTTAAGCTGCAGTGGGACGTTACTACTCTGGACTCTACTGAATACAACTTGTCTGATTTTGTGGATGAACATTAAATCTATTCCTGGACTGAAACATTTTGCTCAATAGAATAGAGTCCTTGTGGTAAGTGGGTGTGTTAAGTGGGTGTGTTGTTTTGGGGATAGTTTCTGGTTGATTTTGTCATGTGCAAAAAAATGTGGATGTAATTGGATGTACAGTGAAAATATTTCCAAGGATTGAAAAATGTGTTAGGTTGGAGTACTGGTGTATTTATATATTGAATTTCACTGTTGTTTTTAAATACCTTCAATTATGCATCAACCTTTTATAGTAGACCTCTATTGTAGTTGTGTGTCGTTTCGTCATTTTTATTGTTGAGAGGCTTTTGTTGTAAATTAACAATGTGTTCTTTAAAAGACTTGCCTGTTTAAGTAAAAGAGAAAGAATGTAGTCAGGGAAAATGTTTTTTTTTGTGGGGTGAATACTGTTTCAGGTCCCTGCAAGCTTGGTAAATGTGTGTGTGTGCTTGTTTGTGGCGGATATCTCTAAACTCACCAGGAATCACCTCTCCCTCCTCTGAAAAGGGGAAGAGCAGTTCGGTGGACGTCACACACATACAGCACACACTCACTCACATACACGCACGACAGCACAAATCGCAGAGAGACAGACAGGGGAGAGAGAGAGAGCGAGAGAGAGAGAGAGAGAGAGAGAGAGAGAGAGAGAGAGAGAGAGAGAGATACATAGAATTTGATATGAATTCCATCCAAAAAAGAAAGCTGGTGAAATGTAATTGCTGCTATATACAGTAATATACTGTACATTCTTAATAACAGCAGTTGTTTAGATCCTCTTTTCTGTTCTGCATCCATCCAGGGACATATAGAGCTGATTACATCCACATCACAGTCCAAATCCTCACTTGAGCTCCCAGGTCAGACACATACGCAATCACATGCACACAATCGCGTGCACACACACACACACACACACACACACAGAGTAATGTACAGCTAACCTCATGGAGACAAGACAACAACAACAAAATCCATGTTACATAACCTTAACCCTAACCTTAACCTCAATAACCTAACATTCATCTAACCCTAAACCTAATTGTAACCTTGACCCTAAACCTAACCCCCTAAGGCAGATGTTTGTCCTCACAGGGACTGGCAAAAGGTCCTAAATATGGGCATTTGTGTCAAGTATTAGTATCCTTGTGAAGAGTTCTGGTCCAAATATGATCTGTTAAACCAAAACACAGACAAACAGACATTAGTACTGACATAAAACACAGCAGTACTGGACTTATATGGTTCTAATGCACACAGTGCATCTTGAAATACTTTACAGGAGAGAAATGTGCACACTGTTTAACCTTGCTCTCACATGCATTCATTTTTTCGTATCACACTGCTCATCCAACACGGAAGCCTTAAATCAGCTAATGCGTGGGATGATTACACTCACCAACTATACTTCCGTGATTGAACTCACAGGCAGCCCATCTGCACACAAGGGGCCCTATCTTGCACCCGGGCGCAACGCAGCGCAGAATCTGAACGCAAGTGTCTTTGCTAGTTTAAGACCGACGCAGTTGTCAATTTCCTGTCAGGGGCCAGCGTTGTTTAAATTGCAAATGCAGCTGTGCCCATATTTGCGCTCATGGGAGTGCTGGTCTAACAGGGAGATGTGTTCAGGAAGATTTTGGGTGTATTGATATCTTGAGGCATCGGAAAGTGATTGCGCCATTGACCAACAAAAACCTGGTCTAAAGTCAATGCAGCAGCATGTCATAGTTATTTTAACAGCAAATTAGTACTCCTATTTATCTTCCCATATCCCAAGCATCCTCATGCTGGGGGTTCTGGGCAAAGTCAGAGAAGCCGTAGTCAGGATCGAACCACTGACTCCTGTGAAGTGGTTTGTCGTGCAAGGCAGCAATTTAGCATGATGCACAGAACAAAGAAAACATTCCTGTCTGCTTATGTGTGATCACAGTGTATTGTCTCATATCAAACTATTTAAATATATAAATAATAAATAAATGCACATGTAAACAAACATAACACACACACTTTGACACCAAGCCTAAGAAATCTTTTTTGCCCAGTTCACCTGATTTGAGTATTTTCATTATAATTGTCAGTTCCGTCAGTCATAACTTTGATAGAAATTCAAACATTTTTAAACCCAAAATAATATACCTAAAGACCAACAAACCCATGTTAGTTTTGATATTAGTGTGAGGACACCCACTAACTTCTATTATTTTGGCAAAACTGCAGCTATAAACAAACACAAAGATTTCCTTAAAACACACACTAATACAAACGCCCACACAATCACACATGCACACGCCCACACAGTCGCAGGGTTGTCTTACTATAGTTACACACAAACAAATAAACACACACACACACACAAGTGACAAAACCCTAATATTGTCTTTCACACCTCTGACAAGCACCCCTTACAATACCTTAGCAACAAAGTATCATCTGGTTGACTGAGTCTGGTCCTCCTCACCCTTAACAACCAGCTGAACACAGGTACATCATTTACTCTTGAGGAGTATCCAAAGCACGGATAGATGGATAGAGAGATCTGGAGAAGAAAAAAGTGACACAGACAGAGGCTGGTTGGCAGGGTGAAGCAATCGTCTTCCCTCTCGCTCTCTTTTTGTCCTCCTTGTTCGCTTTCTTCTCTCGTCCTCCCTGGTTCAATCTGTGGCTCTCCTTCTCCCTAGAACCGTCTCTGGTTCTCCACCTAACTGGTTCTCTCTCCGCGCGCCTGGCTAAGTAGTGGGTGTTCTGTCCGGAGCACAGCGGTCAGGTATGGGGAGAGATGCAGAGTGTGGGAGAAACTGTCTGTGGAAGTGTGTGAGAGAGAGGGAGATAAAGGGAGAGAGAGTGAGAGAAAGGGGGGGGGCAGAGATGGGGGTTGGGATAATCTGTATGTAGGGTATTCTGGGAGATATTAAAAAGCGGGTAAAGACATATTTTAATATGTAGAGACAGAGACTCTGTGACCATGTTTGTCTGTTTCCAACTGAGACAGGCTAAAAAAATTTGAATCAAGCATTGAAAAAACACACTTCAAATATTAGTTAGGAGGCACACTGCAGTGTTTCCATCATAGGAGCTTGATTACTGTTGCCATGAGAAAAGGGCAACCAGAATCCGTTTTTTTTCTCAGTGCCATTTAACACTGTATACAGTTTAAATTTCTCAATTTTATAAGTTTTGTGCATATACACAAACATAGGATTTTAAATGTTTTCACTGACTTATTAATGTAAACAAATGTTTCTTAGTCTGTTATTGGGTAACAAGAGAGGGAGAGAAAGTCATTAGAAGAACATACTATTGAAATGTAGTATTAATATTGGCATATTGTTTTGCTTGGCTGTTTCGTCTGTGCAGAATAATATCGACATTATAAAATAAGAAATACGTACAAAGCAAGTGTGAAACCATAGAGAACTGTGTCTGCAGGTTTTCACTTCTTTTTACCTGTTTGAATAATTAGGACATTATCTGGTTAGTATCTCCCCTCACCTGATTGTGTAGGTTTTAATTGGGCATCAATTGAAATGAAAAACTACCCTGGGAGAGTTAACAACTGAGAAAATGTACTAGGTTGTTGTTCTATAGTCCACATTTAAATAAGGTGAATTCAGCAGACCTCGGTAATTAATAAGTCTATTCTTCCATCTTCAATCCATTGGGTTTAAAGTGTGTGTGTGTGTGTGTGTGTGTGTGTGTGTGTGTGTGTGTGTGTGTGTGTGTGTGTGTGTGTGTGTGTCAGCTGAAGTAAATTACCTTTACGTCCTTTGTCAACAGTATTTTTAATGGAACAGAATTATTTTACAAATTGATTGAGCAATTTAGAATACATCCAATGACCCACACAAACATCCACACACGTGAACAGATACACACACCACACACACGTGAACAGATACACACACCACACACACGTGGACAGATACACACACCACACACACGTGGACAGATACACACACACACACCACACACACGTGGACAGATACACACACCACACACACACTCACACACACACCACAACAAGCAGGCAGTGTAGCCCTGGCTCTTCAGGAGTGCCACTGTTCATGCAATCTTCCACTTTTCTTCTCTACCTCACTCTCGCTCTGCTCCATATCTCTATTTAATTGGTTTAAACTCAGCTACTGGGCCAGTGTGGCTCTAACACACACCCAAAGGAAGCAGGGTTCAAGTTTGGCTGATTAGAAGTTTTCCTCAGGAGATTAAAAGATAAAAGTATATGATGTAAAGCCCTACAAGGAAAGAAACAGCTGTTAGTGTTGGTACAGAAGAAACAGCTGTTAGGGTTGGTACAGAAGAAACAGCTGTTAGTGTTGGTACAGAAGAAACAGCTGTTAGTGTTGGTACAGAAGAAACAGCTGTTAGTGTTGGTACAGAAGAAACAGCTGTTAGTG
>JACXGM010003851.1:26861-40294 GCA_016801145.1 Umbra pygmaea | reverse complement strand
ACTGAGGGGCCTGGTACACAGGATGTGTTCTATGATGTAGTACCTGCTACTGAGGGGCCTGGTACACAGGATGTGTTCTATGATGCAGCGTTGATCAGCCGACAGCTCCTGGAGACTGTCCTTTTCCTCCTCATCTGTGAAGACAACAAAGCAGGTAAATAAATACATTCACATGTACTAGACATGTGTATCTGGTAAACCATTGGTTTAATTGATACCAGCTGCTAACGAAAGACTCACCCGATTGGAGGAATGTGTGCAATTTCTTAAACCAAGTCAGGCCTACGCTATGCACTCCTGCCTCATGAGTGCAGTGGTATCTGTGTTGGCACAAGGGGTCTGGAATACACCGTCAATCAAGTTTAAACAAAATTAACACCACAGACAATTCATGCTCAAAGTAAATTAGACAAACATTCTGATTGTGTGCGTGTGTGGACCATTGATACCTAGCAAGAAGCTCATTGAACTCTATCAGCCAATATCCATGAGCCACTCACCTCTGTGTAGTCTGATTGGGCAGGTAAAGTCTGAGTCCACAGGCTCCTCCTCCTCCACAGCAGGCAGTTTGAGGGTGAGCTCCAGCTCCACACACTCAAACACATATAGAGAGGGCACCGCCTCAGAGCCCCTCATCCACCTCTCCACTGCCTGTCAATCAAACACCACACCTGAGTGGAAGGCCACGGTTCATTCTCAGTGACCATCAGTGTTCCAAGGGTTGCAGACGGTTATGCAAGACACCCGTCTACGTGCAATAGTCAGTTACAAAACATTTGAGTGAATAGTGCATCATTACTCCAGTGTCCTCGTCCTCCTCTGCTTCCAGCACCACGCAGTGGTACAGTGTGCCCGTTTCTGTGGCGATCACCAGGATGTTGGGCACGCAGGGCAGACACAGCACAGCGCACGCATCGTAACCGTAGTTATCCTCTGCAGCAGGGTACATGGGTAATGGCCCAATGGGCTTACTGAAGCTCCCAGAACTAAAAGACAAAGAGTTCAGGTAGGCTCAACCAGGTATAAGCTTAGCTTAGCTACAGAAAATATGCTTTTAATCAAATCCCAACTTCTCATTGGGCAGCCTTGAATATGGCAGTGAGGTAGTCGTGCATCCAGGTGCTGCCACTCACCTGTGTCCAAGGCTGGTGTAACTCAGATAGGTCTCTCCGTTTTCATAGAGGACGTAGAGGGGGTACACCAGCACATCCTCCTTGGACCGCTGGCCTGTGAGATGTCGAGGGTCGCTGGCCACCGGCCCAAAGTCAAAGGCCACCGCAATCTCCCCAAGAGAGGCTGCATAGGAGCGCCTGAGGTTGCCATGGGAGACAGACGGAACTCAATGACCTGCATTCTGACAGGGTTTAATTACGATGCAGCCAATTCAGAAGACGACAGTAACTGACCCGCGGGTGTGCACACTGCTGTCCTCCTCTGACTGGGACACTGACAGCACTTTAGCTGGATTCTGAGGCTCTTTCAAACTATAGACCCTAGACACATCAAAACAGTGTAAATGCAGTGCAGAATTACTAGCACACACACTGTTGTAACTAACCAACCGGTTGAGTGATGAGGCATCAAAATCAGAAAATGCAATTCCATCTGTTACTTGACCTTGTGGAGACCTTAGGTTTACCTGATGGTGTTATCAGAAGTCAGCAGGACTAGGTGTGGCTCCTCCGCCTCACTGGGAAACCAGGCGGCCTGCCGCAGGGTGACTGAGCCTGAGCTGGTGAAGAAACGCTCAGCCACAGGAACACTCCTGGTAGAAACACAACAGACCTCTCAGCACACAATCCTTACATCCTTGGGATTTGAGTCAAAATAGGTTTTAGAATGTGCACGGCTCTTTGTTTCATAGATTCCACACATAGAAATAGAATGGGTAGAAAGGCCATTGGACTGCTTGGCGTGGTCATTCGATTAGTACACAACAAAATGGCGATTGTTGTTAGTTGTCACGGTGATGACACGCGAATCGGTTCAATGCGAAGTAGGCCGCTAGATCTTTGCAATGGAATGGTAAACGAAAAAATGGCTGCCGCTCTGACCATTCTGCTACACTGATTTGAATTGGAATGTCCTTTCTATGCATTCCAATTCTATGATTCCACACTAGAGATTTTCTCTGAATTCAACATAATGGCCCTCATTTATAAAACGTGCGTATGACCTAAAACAGGCGTAAGACGGGCGTACACAGATTCCTACGCAAAGCAAGGGATTTATAAATTTGAACGTGATCGTAGGCTGTGATAAAATCTCACGTCTGGTCTGACCTCGTGTACGCAAATTCTCTAGCGTGACTAGCGTTGTTCATGGTATAACGCGGTTCAGTGAATTGTTAAACCAGCAATCATTGATGAATGTGTCTGCATCGCAACTACCCCATATTGCAAATTACATTTCAGAATTACAAATTGCTATTAAGTGGTTTATTTTTTCCCTTTCACTTCGGGGTGGCCTAGAACATGAGGGCAGAAATTAGGCAAACAACAATTTCAATCAAATAAAAACAAGCGCTTTGGCAGTCCTGTAGTCGAAGCGATGGCAGATCTGGAGGACCCTAATGAGCGCTTTCTACATTAAGACCTTTCAGCAAGAGATCAGGGACAAGTCTAGTATATCACAGCCAACAATAGTCAAAGTATGCCAGCAGTTTTGGAGGCTATGAAGTCCCTTTCTGGTATATTCAAACTATGATTAAAAGACAATTATGAGATTGCTGGGTTTCCAATTGGGGACACGCGAGTCTTTATTTTTCTAAACTGCAGCGTTGGAACAAGGCTACAGGGCGCACTGCATGGCTGGAGTCATCTCCTCGGTGAGTTACGCCCTCATACAATTATTATAATAGTTCTACGTAACACCGCTTGCAAATCCCGAAACAAGCAGGAGCGCAGGTTCAACAGTGCGCACACATGCACACGAACCACAGTGGAGTGTATAGGTTTGCTCAAGGGCAGGTGGCTCTGTCTTGGGTAAGCGGGGTGAGGGGAATGCTATACACACCAGAGCAGGCCTGCAACATAATTATGGCATGCAGGGTTCTCCACGATATTGCGCTGAAGAACAGTGCCATTCAATGACGATCAGTGGCCACAACAGCCACCGATGGGGGTTCTACGAAGGAGACAGGATCTTATTCTGAGCTTCTAATATAGTAAGTGCTATATTGGGTAAGAAAGCTACTTAAAAAATGCAACGTGGAATGTTTAGTGAAAATAATTCATTTATTTGAAATACAGTAGTTAATCACTTTCAATGACTATAGCAGTAACTTTAGTCAACACTGCATTTTCCTTTAACAATCTACGCCTGATTTTAAGCTTCCAAATAAAACCAAGCGATTGGCCTGCACCTGAGACCTGAGCGTCTTTATTTTATCTCAGAGAAAATCCTTTTCTACACTGGTTTCTACGCACATTTGATAAATGAGGGCCAATGAGTGTAATCGGGACAGTTATTTCAAACCAGTAGCATGCTTTTGTTATATCCAACAAACAGACACAGGTGCTTCTGTAATGCTAGGTTCAGAATATATTGAAATTAATTTTTTATTGCAAACCTATATGTATTATGGACAGCATAGTGGGATGGTTTATACTCACTTGCAGTTAACTTTACTTCGTCCTCCTTCAAACTCAGATCTCTTGCCCCAGCGCTGTGGTAATTCTAGAATAGTGGCTCCTCGTTTTCCAATGAGCGCAACATGGTACTGTGTTGGGCTTAGCAACACCTGGCATACTTCAAACCGTGGTGGATTGATGCACAGCAGAGTCTAAAGAAAAAGTGAACGTACATTGAAGTTAAGTTTTTAATGTTTAACTGAAAATAAATGGTAAAACAACTGAAGAGTGTAAGTCAGTGGTCCAGTGGCCATATTACATCCAGTCACTTCCGACCAAATGCGTGGAAGTTCTAATTGAACAATCCCTAAATCTTGGCCTTTGTTAGTCAGACAAGTTGTGAGAAAGTCTCAACAGACATTGACTGTATCGTTTAGTCTAAAAACTATCCTCTCTCAAAACACCTCCCCCACACCTTGCCCACAGGTTTATGTGTAGGTGAGGATGTGTGAGTGAACTGCATCTCTTAAAATTATTGTTTTTATTCATTTTAGGCTGCATTTACATTCCAATACATTTCTAGCAATATTTTTGCACAGCTTCATACAAGAAACACTTTTAGTGTTTAAACTTGCAGGTCTCAAATTTTACATGACCTCCGGTGTTAGCGCAGAAGAAGATTTCAAAAGCTCCCTCCTGGGGCTTTGCAAACAGCCCATGAAAAATGTGTATTGCAGGGCAATTCTTTAGGTGTACGTCAATGGGCTGGGCTGGTTTTGGAGCGCACCAAGCTCAAGACGTCTTGAATGACACACTGAAAAACGTGCGATGGCCATCTAGGGACATGACAATGTAAATTCAAACATTATGGAAATTACTTTGTCTCATCTTGACAGGTATGATTATTATTTTTCCCATACTCCAAGAGCATCAGGTCAAGGTGGTGGTGAAACAAGGCTACTCATCTGCTCAAAATGGAGATTCTCCCTTTTGCCTCTTACGTACCTACCTATTTCTCCTTTTGAATCCTATGCAGTCCATGTAACCTGTCCATCAAAGCTTAACATTGATGTCCTCTATCGTTCACCAGGTGCCTTTGGTCATTTCCTCATGAGTTTGACATGCTGATTAGCTCATTCCCAGATGATGGCTCACCACTCATTTTTCTGGGTGACTTCAACCTTCCTGCATCTAAACTTGATTCATTTCTCACCACTGCTCTCCTCCCACTCCTCTCCTTGTTTGACCTCACTCCTACCCACATGACCCCTACACACAAAGCAGGCAACACTCTGGATCTGATCTTAGACCACTAGATGCTGCCTGTCTACTACTCTCATCACCAGCCTGCTCCATTTCTCTGTCTCCCTACCCAGGTCTCACACCGCCGTAACACTCTCTCTCTCCCGAACTGCTCTCTCCTCCTCTATCCTGTCATCTCCTAAATCCTTCTCCTTCCTGTCTCCTGAATCTGCCTCTTCCACTCTACTCTCCTCAATTTCCAAGTCTTACGACTCTCTGTCCCCTCCTCTAAGCCGGCACAACCCTCCCCTCCTGCCCCGTGGCTAAACGATTTGCTACGAGCTCACAGAAATGGCCTTCAGGTTGCTGAGCGGAAATGGAACAAAGTAAACTTCAGAATGACCTGGAATCCTTCCAATCCCTCCTTGCTTCATCCTCCTCCTCCTCTGTCAGCTGCTGAAGACACTTTCTATCACTCACAATGTTTCATCCTCCAACCCAAGGAAAATCTTTTCCACCTTCTCTTCTCACCTTAACCCTCCACCTCCTGCCCTGCCATATTCCCTCTGCTGATTACTTTTGTCAACCATTTTGGAAAGAAAGTTGTTGACATCCATATCCAAGTTGTTGACATAACCTGCTCATGCACTTACTTCTCGCCTCTAACCAGATGACGTCCTGCAGCTAGTGAGATCCGGCAGCCCTACAATATGCCCGCTCGACCCTATTCCCTCCCTCATGCAGACCATCTCTGGAGACCTCCTCCCATTTCTCACCTCTCTCATCAACCCACCCCTGACCACTGGATGTGTCCCTGCAGACTTCAAAATAGTGAGATGCTTAGATTGATATCACGATTCTCTGCCACATTTTTTTCTAGTAATGTTTATTGCACATATGAACATGACAAAACAAAACAAATTGGCAGTACCAAACAGATATTTTTTGGCACCTATAGCACATTGTGCATCACCAAGTCTGTAAACAAAGTACATACTGGCAGAATTTAAGTACAGTAGGCTACCAAGAATAGTGACATATACATTTTTTTTAGAATCAAACTCATTTTAAATTAAATCGGGAACAGGGGTGAATCAAGATAGAGATTTTATAACGATTCATCATGCATGCCTAGTGTGCAGTCTCCAAACAACTCTCCAGTTCTCTCTCTGAGAACGATCTCCTCAACCCCAACCAGTCAGGCTTAAAGACAGGCCACTCGACTGAGACTGCTCTACTCTATGTAACAGAAGCTCTTTAAATGAGACTGCTCTACTCTATGTAACAGAAGCTCTTTAAATGAGACTGCTCTACTCTATGTAACAGAAGCTCTTTGCAAGGCCCAAGCAAACTCTCCTCTGATCTCATTCTTCTAAATCTATCTGCAGCCTTCAACACTGTGAACCATCACATCCTACTTTCCATTCTCTCAGATCTCAACATCTATGGCTCTGCACACTCGTGTATTGCATCCTATTTGGCAGGCCGCTCTTGCCAGGTCTTGGAGAGGGTCTTTTTCTGCTGCACGGACACTCCATCAGTGTTCCCGAAGGCTCTGTTCTAGGCCCTCTCCTCTTCTCTCTCTACACCAAATTCCTAACATGGTCTCTCCTATCACTGCTATGCTGATGACACTCAACTAATTTGCTCCTTCCCCTTCTGATATCAAGGTGAAAACCTGCATCTCTGCATGCCTGGCTGATATCTCTATGTGGGTGACAGCACACCACCTCAAGCTCAACCCTGACAAGACAGAGCTTCTCTTCTTCTGTGGGAAGGCCTATCTGCTCCAGGACATGTCTATCACAGTTGAGAACTGCACAGTGTTGCCATCCCAGAGTGCAAAGAACCTTGGCGTGACCCTGGACAATACCATTTAGGGCTGCAACAACGAATCGATGATATCGATAAAAATCGATTATTAAAATTGTTGGCAACAAATTTCATTATCGATTCGTTGGGTCTATTTTGTTGCTCGCTGTGTGGTGGAGCTACGTCACTTTAAGGAAACGTTTTAAACTGTATGACCGAAATCTTGGATATTATGGCAGAACTTCATTTTAAATTAAACAAAAAAGTTTTACATGCAAACTCTGTAAAACCTAAATGGCATGGCACTGGAGCACCACCGTAATGAGGGATCACTTGAAGGAAAAAAGGTTGGAGCGATAAGCGAAGGGGACTCAACAGCAGGGTAAGTTACTATGTAGTAATAGCATGCGTTGCGTTTGAAATGACGAATAGTTCCTCCCACAGCAGGTAGTTCTTATTTATCAAATAGCCTGTGTTTTGTCGCAATCCAGCTTGGTTTATTAAATCAAATCCACTTCAACATTGCACGACAAGTGTATTTAACTAGCTGGCTAATGTTTGTGGTAGAGCAGACGCGGTAGAGCGAACGTTAATCTAACAAGCTAATTAACACTACCTGGCAGTGCTAAAGTAAACAAACAGAAAGATTTATAGTGCAAAACTAATTTAAAACACAAACCAGATCTTACTATTACAGTAGTACAACATATGCTAACATTGTACTTCTTCAGGGATGCTAATTTGTTAAATGTTTCACTACGTGATTTACTTTTATCGTTTTTTCAACTAGGCTAATATTGCGCACAGTAGAAACTCAATGTCCGTTTCAAAATAAAAGTCATTTTAATCAAAAACAGTTAATGTCAAAATAAGCATAAACAGGTAAAAATACATAAAGCAACAAAATGACTATTTAACAGGCCATTTTATAAGGCTATTTACAACTATGTTATATAAAAGCTGTTTCAATAATTGTTTTGTAGACAATAATTTTACCATCTCAGGTCAGTCTAAGCAAGGTAAAAAATTCCATATTTTGCACATTACTAAAGAAATTAGTGTATGTTTTGCACATGTTTTATAGCATACATTTAGGTCTGTTGTGTTAAAATTGTCAATTTGGAATAACATTTTTTTTAGTTATGGAAATATTTGTTAGTCTGTTTATCCGATTCATCGATTAATCGAAGAAATAACCAACAGATTAATCGATTATCCAAATAATCGTTAGTTGCAGCCCTAATACCATTTAAATCTCTGCAAACATCAAGGCTGTGACTCCTTCCTGCAGGTTCATGCTCAATAACATTTGCAGAGCATGACCTTACCCAGGAAGCAGCCCAGGTAGTCAACCAGGCACTGGTCATCTCAGGTTTGGATTACTGCAACTCACCACAACCAGCAAAATGCTAAAACTCATTCAGAATACAGTGGCCTGCCTAGTGTTTACCGTCCTGAGTTCTCCCACGTCACCCCAATCCTACGCACACTCCACTGGCTCCGAGTTGAAGATCATATCTGCTACAAGGCGATGGTGCTTGCCTACGGAGCAACAAGATGAGCTCCTCCCCTCTACCTTCAGGCAATGCTCAAACATTACATCCCTACACCTTGTCCTGCCACCTCTGGGCTCCTGACTGCCCCACGCCTTCAGAAAGTCAGCTCTCAATCCAAGCACTCAAAATTCTTCTCCGTCCTGGCCCCTTAACGATGGAACCAGCTTCCACTGGAGGCTAGAACACCAGTCTCTACCCATCTTCAGGAAACATCTGAAAACCTTCCTCTTCAATAAGTACTTAAATTAGTTGTATTCCACCTCTGTCTTAAAAAATTTTTGCTATCTGTTTCTGTAGATGAAAACAACTGATGGGAGAAAGTAAAGGAAGACATGTTTATTACGATAATTAAGCGACGCACACACGTTACAAACGAGTTGTGCTAAGCTATTAGCGAGAGTGAGTTGCTTCACAGTAGGGCAGCCAAAGTACTACAGTTGTATTACTATGTTCTAGATAACTAACGTTGCCAATGTTTTTCTAAATGAAATACCTATTTCAAATAAGATAGCAGTCTAACTTAATAATATGACTTGCTGCTGCTTGCATTCATACCAATGTAGCTACCAATGTAGCATGTCAATCAGTAATTTACAATTTTCTATCATAATACAATTTTATAGCACTTATGAGATTAAAACTTATTAAAGAAGCTATTTTATGCATTTTGGGGGCTTTTGTATAGGATTCAGTTAGTAACCAATCCACTAAGACATTCTGCTAGAATTCTCTTAACAGGACTTTCATATGGTTGATATAGCTCCAAATGATGAATAGAAAAGGGCAACTATATAGTTAAATCTGCATGTAGTGACAAGAAATCTAACAATATGAAAATGACATTATTCCAACATAATACGTTTCTATAAAAAAAAGGTTTACTACAAATTATCCACTGAACTACAAAATTATTTTTAATATAGCTTTTTCTACATATTGTCGAGAGTAAACAGGTTCAGATGACAGTGCCAACCTAGAAAAGTTGTTATAATCTTACACAGCACATATTACGTTTGCATCCTAATGCACATTTGAAATACCGGTACATGTAGTAATCATGTGGTAATGCTCAATCATATTTCCCCTCAATTGTTCAGCCCTAGTTGGTGGTCATCCCGGGCACTGGACAGTCGTTTTCAGCCTCTGCTGGTCTGTAGCTTTTTTGTCCTTAATGTTTGCTGCTTGACCTTGTTCTTATGAACTGCTGTCTTTGAAATGATAAGGATGGAAGCAACCGGACTCTCAGTCTCAGTGTCCCTCTGATAGAAATGCCAGGATTGAACCCTTCTTTATCTCACACCATTCATTTTCATCTCCTTTGGCATGGCCCATAGTTAACATTTTTATTACTTTTTGAGGTATTACTCATATTGCAAGAAGATAGTAATGACTACAGCAGTGGCTTTTGTACTTATTCTCGTTAAAGAAAATATGGTTCAGGTGATCACCGAATCAGTAATGAAGTATGCCGGTGTTGGAATTCAACAGAAACTGAGATGCTGATTTAAGAAAAAAGTGGTCTAACTTTTACCAGAGCTGTATATCACACAGATATCACAATTTATTTTTTTACTCAGCTACATCCATGCTCATTCATACTACTAGTCTGTAGACAAAATTCTGTAAAAATCCGAAGGTGTGCTGAACTAGAGTGAACGTAGTCCTGAATATGTTAGCTAGTACTTTAATAAAACGTGTCAGAAGCAGCTTGCTATGTACAGTAGTTAAGAGGAAAAACCACATGATGCAATGTTAACTAGCAAAACTAACTTGCTCACCTGATATTTTACACTCCCCAAGTTCTCATCTGAATTAAGTTGCCTCAGGTTGGTTGTGTAGAAAACACTGTCTGCGTCATTCCACACAAATAGGTCACCATTAAGACAAAATGTTAGATTTTTTGAATTTTTCCGGCAAATCAGATTATGGTCCAAATTAAATTGCTCCCGTAATTTATTAAAAATATCATGATTTGGTAACTCGTTTCTCCATCGTTCTCCTGTAAACGCCGCCATTTTCCAGTCGTTTGAAAATGACGTCATAATTCTAATCCCCAATGTATCATGGGTAAATTGCGATTGACGATCTCAGTAGTTCTTCATGTTGTAAAGTCAGGTGATTTGTAGTCCTTTGGTAGTCGTCGACAAAAGTTGTTTGGATCTTCTTATTCTTTTTTTTCTTTTCCTGTGCAGTTTAAGGGCGGACTTACTATATTACGTGGTGTATTGGCGCCACTATCCTACCAATGAAAACTAAGTAATAAAAAAACGAACTTCATTAACCTGTAGCCTATCATCTAATCAAATCCGTCGGTAAAATAAAGTGGGACCAAAATTATATTTGTATGACTACTTATAGATTGCATTGGAAGAGCTACAACATTAACTACTTATAGGATTAAATTATTTTGTAATAAAATTAGTATAAAAAAGTGTGGGGTTACGGATAATGTCTTTTATTGGGCAATTGTTGAGAACACTGCTAAACAATCGTAGCAGACGTGTATAACTGTTTAGTTTAAACGTTTGATACCCCAACCAGACTTCCTGTGGTTGTCAGTGGCATTACATTAGTTGCAAACGTGGTATGTGTCATTGCATCTTGTATTGTCTCCGCCAACAGAAGCGTTCTGTTCTGACTACGCGATCTGTTTCAACACAACACGCTTGTGGCTGTGGTGTTCACTGTTATCGACATGGACCCCAATGTGCTTGCAAACGAAGTCATCTGAACTGCCTGTGAAAGAATACAATGTCCAATTTTAAGGACACGAACTCTACCCCCGATGGGTATAGGGCTTTAAACACCAGAGAATTGCAGGAGCTGTTACAAGATGAAGAAAAAATGGACCACATCGTACGGCTCAATGAGAAGGTATTTGGTTCTACAATCTAAAGTACATACTAACGAATAAAGCAATTTTAGATTACAGACTACTGGATTCAAACTAAAATGTGTCAGATAAGCCATGCACTCTGCTTATTTCTATAGAGCTCAACATGAATGATTTTATAGGCAATGTATGGGTTCCTAGCTGTACTCGTTTTACCATGGCTCTGTATTGTCTGCGTTGCTTCTAATAATGTTTGAACCCCTTTCACCCCCCACCCCCATATATTAACGTAACCCAAACGGTCGATAGGTGTAATTTACATTCAGCTTTGTTTACATTATTTTGTTTTTCTTTTACGCAATGAAATTCCTGCCTGCCATACGACATGTGCAGTAGCAGCAGGAGTAACCTATTAGAAATGCTGCGAAGGCAATCTGAGTTGTTCATTTGTAAACACATCTCGTTCTCTCACACATACAAATAACCCCCCCATACCGTTAGACATCCATTCGTTCATCACTGAAGATCATTTACAGGCAGAGATTTACATAATTTGAAAGATTACAGCAAGGGTTGTCAAACTATTTTATGACAACTATTACTTAAAAAAATAAAAAAAATATTTCGGGAAGTTAATTTGAGCAAAAAGTATTTAATGTTAACATAAAAGCTTTGTTAAATGAAGCATTATGTATTTCAATATTTAATGACAAACAGTTCAGTGTGAAGATATGCAAAACTGCTCAATTACGTTTGTAGATGATGTCCACAAGGGGGTGGCAGGTATTGAATGGGTTGTAACAAGAGACAAGTAACCAAAGGTTTTTAGATCTTAAGCTAGCAAGATAAAACAAAAATCTGTTATTATATCCATGAGAAAATCAATTAACCTTCCGTGCTCCCCTGGCGCATGTGCCAGCTTCCTGCACCTCCGCAATTCAGAGGGGTTGGGTAAAATATGGAAGCCAAATATCTTTTGGACCCTATGTGTAATATCCCTTTCCCTTCATTTCGACTCAACTTGCTAAGCTAATGCGCAGAATCAAGTTATTAGGTCTAATTACATAGTACCGATAATGATTTGACAGCAATTTATACACTTTATATCACTGTCACATTACATAACAATTAGAAAACATTTCCTCAAATTGGCCAAATCATCCATTAGATTGTGACATACTTGTTAGAAACACAGATTTATATTATTTTTTCTTCCAACTACCATGTACATTAGCAAAGGATTTCACTTTTCCCTCAATGTGTCCTTTCTTCAATGTTTCCATGTATGCTATTCCCTTTCCAAAACGTTTTTTTGGCCTTTTGGGCAGGTTTTGAGTTTCTAGTTAGTTACTAGAAATAGCAAAATGCCAACTGTCTCTTTCTTGACATAGTTTCAGTTGTGTAGGTTTCAAAGCTGTAATACTGTATTAATTACTACCACAACGATGGCAATGGTCCACCCACTGTTGAATGTCAACTTAAATTTTAATGTCTATTCTTATTTTATAGTAACAGATTGACAGTATTTAAAACAAATATTCTTAAGTCAAGTCCATATTATGTGTGGAACGCCAACCATATACATATCCTAGGTATATTCTATGCATGTTTTCATGCAGGGAATTGGCTGGGGAACAGCAATTATTTTATGCTAACCCTCAAGCAATCAGGGTAAATTGTCTTTACACCTTCAGTTTATCATCTCAAGCTACAGTACATAGATGCAGCCTACTGACTGTTAGGTTACCTGCCAACCTCTGGAGAGGATGATTCTGTGCGTTGAAGTCTAGTGATGTGTAGACTTTGGAATTAACTACAAGCAGAAGTTGTTCAGTAGGGATGCACCAATCTATTATCTGGTATTTGTCTTCAAATGATGATTGCTGATGTCTTTAATCTCCCTATCTAGTGCCCAAAAAGAGAACAATGTCGAACACGTAAATACTTTCAATACATTTTTCCCTCTAAGTTCTAATAGCTATGTTAACAACATCACTATTTCAAATACAATGTTTTGTTATATTTGAATTTCTCGCTCAACATGCAGCACTGTGCTGATATATCACTGCATCGCTATAGTTCTGTATAGCTCAGTTGTCCAAAATTAACTTTGATGAAAAAAACCATCTGCCAGACATATTTTTACTGGCCAAAACAATGAATTGACATGTTGTGTCACATACATTCACTACAGTACAGTTAATTGAGATAATAAGGTATTATGTTAAATACAAACTGAAAGAAGAGGCCAGAGCAAAAAAATAAATAATTTATAGTAATCATTTTATAATTAATAATTTTCATATATTAATCAACAGTGAATCAAGTCTAGTATATTTGTAGAGCTGCAGCATCATACTGTAGCCAACACACAGAACAACTCATCACCACAGCCTCAGCATCATACTGTAGCCAACA
>JACXGM010003851.1:16607-26761 GCA_016801145.1 Umbra pygmaea | reverse complement strand
TATTGTAATTAATAGAGATGAATTGAGAACAAAAACACATGTTCAGAGTGCATGTTTATTGGAAACAATTGACGAGTATTTTCATCTAATTTGATTATCTCGCAAATCATACATAATATCAACTAAAGCTCGGTGCCATTGGAAAGAAGAGATTCTGCTGCAAATAACGAGTGGTGGAACGTCTAAGTGGGTTCATCATAGCCCGACATATCGTGCCTAAAACACGGGTGTTTTCTTTTCAAACGCCCCCCCCAAGGGTTCTTAAACGCCCCCCTTTCCATAATATTGCTTCTAGCGCCCCCTGTTGTCCTCTGAATGCCCCCTGGGGGGCGGCATCACCCCCATTGAGAAACACTGATAAGAACGCATAATGTTATAGTTAGAAATCCAAAATAGAGACAATTTGATCACCTTTATATCTTAAATGTTTTGGTATTCAGGTTAAATTTAGGATCTTTTTTGTACAATTTGCTTAGAAACGTGATTCAATTCCAGTTATTTGCCCATTAAACTTCAAACCCTAAACCTAACACCTAATTCTAACACTGAAATACGAAGCCTGCCTCCCTGTTTGAGTGAAACAATTAGAGAGATTTTTCCAAAGTGGTTTAGTCTGATCCTGCTGATAGACCATGAGTTTCTAACAAGGAATTTCTTAAATATACTGTAGCCATTGTCTAAAGATATTTAATTAGTCATTGTAGTAGCAGCAATATTTGACTAGACCAAGATATTTTGAAACAATGAATAAATGTTTAAAGTGACTTTGTAAATTTGTAAAGCCAGTTTTATGTTTGGCAATATAAGTTTTGGTACATCCCAATAAAACTTTTAAACTTGAAAGATTTCATGCTATTGTAGGAGGCTGTTTGAGATATTTAGACACACACACTAACACACACACACCACACACATTGACACACTTTGTAAGCAAACATCAGTAGGGTGTCTGGGTGTGTTCCTGTCCCATTGTCCTTCTTGTAGATGCTATAAAAGTTTAATGAAGCCAATGTATGCATGGTTGGCTGACACGGCACCGCAGGTCCGGGTTTAACAACAACATATACATTTGTTGGTGAGTTTTTTAGTTGGGGGCACCAGTCTATGCAGTGAATAACAATGTGTGTGTGTGTGTATATATATAGGAATTTTGGGTTTTCATGAGCTGTATGCCAAAATCATTATTACAGTATTAAAACAATAAATGACCTGAAATATTTCAGTTGGTGTGCAATGAATCTAAAATATATGAAAGTTAAATTTTTATCATTACATTATGGAAAATAATGAACTTTATCACAATATGCTAATTTCTTGAAGGACCTGTATATATGCTATATACCTCATACATTAATTGTGCTTTATTAAGTGGAACTCGCTAGCTTTTCATCCCACCCATAATTTTTTCATCCCACCCATAATATATAGTAATATTGGGGCGTCAGATGGCTCACTCATTTAGGGAGTGAGACCTGTAGTCGGATGGTTTCTGGTTCAATTCCTGACTGTGTCAGATTTAGTTGTGTCATTGAGCAACCCACTTTACCCTAAATTGCTCCAGGGGGGTGTCCCTGTATTCACTTTAAGTGACTTTGTATGATTACTGAATAACTACAAAGTAAATGTTTAAGGGGAGCAATGACAAAATGGTATAAATTTCACTTCACTTTTCACTAACAGGGTCAAGTTAGCACAAGTTCTACGGCTTATGATTAGGGGTCTCTTGACATGAATGATCTTAATACAACTTTGTGAAATACAGATTATTTCTTTGAAAAAAAAGTTATTTAGCAAAGAAAACCCCCAAATCGAGAATTTTGTGTGATAAATGTCAGTTGTTTGGTTTCAAATGTACTTTTTCTGTCATCTACAGACCACATAAAATATTATAGTTATTCTTTTGCCAAAATTCTTTGATAGGTACTAATTTATACTGGCATCTGCCTTGTCAGGAAGCAATTGAATGGTAGAATAATGGCCAACAGACATTCACACATTTCTGTTTCTGGCTTTACAACTAGTGTATCATCACAAGCACACAGTCCCTTCCGCTTCGTAAACGGGTAGGAACTGCCACAGCAGGAAATAAAAGGTCTATTGTCATTCCTGTTTAAGAAGAAATGCTGCAAATTATGAATAGCTACGCATGACGGGGATTAGAAGTAGAAAAGGTTTTACAGTGTCTTTGTAGTCACAGGAAATTCATAGAACAGTGGAGTTGTAGTGGCTTTATATACACAGTGATTCTTTTGACTTTGGGCCAAATTCTCTGGATTCCACAGAACCTGGGGCTGTTATTCCCTTGCAAATGTTCAATATGTAAGCCACTAATGTTTAAGATATGCACAGTGTGACATTATGTGGATGAACTGATGTAGCCCAGTATTGAGAGTCCATTGAAGTCCATTGAAAACACTTGGAACTGAATAAATGTGCAAGCAAAATCATTTGACCTGTTGACACAGATAATCTTTAAAACATGTTTACTTGAGGTGCTAAGATGTCTATTCTCTATTTTACTATTTCACAACATTTTACATTTACATGTTAGTCATTTAGCATACACTATTACCAAGAGTGACTTACAGTAACTACAAGGACAATGCCCTGGAGCAACTTAAATGTTCAGTATACTCGCTGTTGCTGACATGGCGTGCAACATTGTGACATCATAGGAGCGCCGTAACTATTTATACTTGCGCGTGCTGCTCGCAACACTAGTTGCAGTCTTCTCCTGAACAGAGGTGTTGTAACTGAGTAGAGGCTACCGACTTTGATATTTCTACGGACTAGAAGAAGAAAAAGGTAACCGATGGCAGAACTGGCAGCAGCATTGACGTCAATGTCAACAGTGGTTAATATGATATTGGATTCAATGGATGAGGAAGAACAGCTGCTTTTGAGCCCGCTTGCAAAGAAACAAAGAAAAGTAAGGTGGAATGTTCATCCTTTTAATAATGCCAGACATAAATATGTTGAGTTCATTATCCTCATGAAACAAATTAGGATGATAGACAAAAAGATGCACTTTGAATACTTCAGAATGTCTGCACAACGATTCGATGACCTACTTCGTCGAATCAACCTGTTTACTTTTTGTCACACGCCGCTGAAAGAAATAGAGTGGTGCACAACCTCTGTTCACGCATCTAAAATCCTGGCGCGCCAGCGAGAGCTGTCATTTTGAGGTGGGCATCAAAACGTACACCAAGGTTAGTGACTGTCGATGGTAGAGGTATGCTTTGAACAGAAAAGGTGATGTGGGTTATAGGGGATGACCGGACCTGGTGTGTTGTGCTAACTAAAATAGCTTCTGTTTTGGAGCTATTAAGCTGTAGGAAGTGTGCTTTCATCCATGTCTTTATTTTCTCAAGGCAGGAGCTCAGTGATGATTGTGATGACAGTGAGGCCGTAGATGGAATAAGGTTGGTTTTTATATATAGCTGCGTGTCATTGTCATAGCAATGAAAATATATTCCATGCTGGTCGATGATGTGGTCAAGTGGAAGAGTGTAGAGTGTGAACAGAGTGGGGCCAAGAACGAACCCTTGAGGGACACCACAATTGACTGTGTGTCCCTGAGACTTTGCACCTCCCAAAGAGACATACTCTGTACTTCCAGACAGGTAGGATTGGAACCAGTTCAAAGCAGAGTCAGAGTCCAATGGTGTGTTGGGGTGATGAAAGAGGATATTGTGATCAACCATGTCAAAAGCTGCAGACAGATCTAGTAGGATGGGTGAGTTGGTGTCAGCCAGAGCTGTTTTGGTGCTGTGAGTGGAATGGAAACCGAACTGAAATATTTCAAAGAGGGAGTTTGAATTTAGATGATCCTGAAGATGGGTGTCAACTAATTTTTCCTGAACCTTTGACAGGAATGGGAGGTTGGAAATTGGCCTGTAGTGGCCTGTCCAGGATACTGCTCAGTGTGCTATTGTGAAGATCCACTGATTCTTTTGCTGATGTGAAGTTTGTGGATGGGATTTGGTGGAGGTCCAATGCCGTAGTGTCTGGGTTGATGTTTTTTTTAGTTTCTAAAATTAATATGGTGTTTTGGCTTGGTGTGGTGAGACAATTTCATCTCCATTGACATGACTTTGTGATTGGACAGTCCCAGATCATATACAAGCAGATTTTCAGTTGGGGCAGGAAGTGGGGACCAGGTCAAACATTTGCCCTCTGTTGTGTTTTGGTATGTCAAAGTGCCGTTTCAGGTTAAGACAGTCCAATAGTTGTAGAAAGTCAACTGCAGGGTGACATAAGGGGGTAAAAACGTGAATGTTAAAATCTCCAAGTATGACAATATTTGCAGATGTGGTACAGAGTGAGGTGAGAAGTTCATTTATCTCTGAGTTGAAAGCTGGATTTTGTTTGGGAGGCCGGTAAATGAGAAGAATATTCACGGCGAAAGGGGGTTTATATTTGAAAGCAAGGCATTCAAAGGTGGACAGTTCAGGCAGAGACAGAGGGGTCAGTTTTAGATCACTGAGATGCAATACTGCTAAGCCACCTCCGCGACTGAAGTGGCAGGCTTTCTACAAATATTGGTAGTCAGGAGGACATGCTTCATTTATTGCAAAATATGCCTCTGGCTGATGTTAGGTCTCAATAAGACAAATATTAAATCAAGTTTCTTGTCCAAGATGTGATTGTGTATGAGACAAGATTTATTTGAGAGATTGTGTGTTGAACAGTTCTATTTTGAGAATGGATGGGGTGGTGTACTGTAGAGGCCGAAGTAGACTGATATCCACTCAACGTGTCCCGCTCGGTGTGGACGGGTCTTGTGGAAGTAGACTTTGCAATGCTACTTCCAGGTACAGCAGCGTTCTGATGACGTAGAAGCTGTGTGACAATGTGGTCAGCTGACCAGCAGGATGGGATAGAGTCACCAGACTGTGAATAAACCAACTTTCTATGGCAGCTTCTATGGATGTAGTGGGGTCAGCTTTGAAGTTAAAGTTGTTTAATCGCTAAAATACATTTTGTGAGTGCTGATATTGAGTGCTGTTATTTCTTAAATTGAGAAGTTGCGGGATGGAGTACTTTAGCGTACTGCCGATCTGCTGCGGTTTAGGACGGATATGGAGTGGATAGCCGTGTTTGCCACTGACTCACTGACCAAAGGTGGAAAAAGAGTCGGAAACAGCAGGACAAACCACAGCATGGCAGGTGATCCAAGTGAGACAGTTAAATGGCTGTCCGTGGATATGACTCAGTAGAAGGGATATCAAAAACACAAGAATGATGCTAGCTAGCCAGCTAAGCTCTGCAGAAGCTAGTTACCACTTCACCGAAACATACGGCTGTGATCTAGTTAGCTATTCAACATAGCTTGCATCTTCGGTCAACTTCTACCAGAGACCAATCAGTCACTAAGTCATATTACAAATGTGGTTATGCAACAAGCTGTTAGTGAGAATGAAATCTCTGGTCATGATGTACTGTAGATTGCTGTGTAGCTAGCTAGCTAATTTAAAGTCTGCTATAAAATCAGTCACTAATTCATTATAAAAAATATGGTTACCACAACATTGACAAACATAAAACACAGCTAGCTTGAACTGGAGGTGGATATTAATTAGAAACTACATATAATTAAATGAACAAAAGTCATCGAACTATAGTGAATACATATGCAAACCGCATTAGCTTACCCAAAGTGCTGCTATAGCAGTACTGTGAAAATAAATCTCTGGTCATGATATCCTGTTGATGCCTTGGTTAGCTAGTAGCATGTTACTGTACAATGGGCTTTATAATCATTTTACTAATTCATGATATTACGCTAGCAATGACCCAACAACATATTCAATGACAAATAGAAAACACAGCTAACTTGACTGGAGATGGATATCTATTAGAAACTACATGATTTTGAAACAACAAATGTCATGGAACTAACTAATTAGCTGGATTAAGTCAACTCCAAACAGTCAAAAGAAAGCTCAGACCATGATCTAGCTAGGTAGCAAGTAATAAAAGCTTGTTACTTTACAATCAGGCACCAATACAGTATATTATTAACCCGTAGCTACAAATGAGAAAGATCCCAAGTAAACATTCCAAGCTCCCATGTATATCAACAAAATCAATATTCTTCAGTGCAATACAAATATTTGGAATATGTTTTTTTTACTCTTGTATGTTTATGTTCTTCCTTACTTAGTTTGGTAGCCAATCAGATTTCTAGAATCTCATAGAGGGTGGAGCAGGACATCTAGACCATACGGATCAGCACTAATAAAGTTCTAGATCTCAACATACTGAAACAATTGTGCCACCTTATATCTATCATTACAACACCTGATAGAAACGGCTAAAAGACATCCATGACCTCAACAAATCAAGGACAACCGTGAGATCAGTACGGGGGTCTTGTAGCATGATCTGTATTATCAGTACACATATTTCTGCGACAAACATTTACTATATTCATTTTTTTATCTTGCCAGTACTTCTAATCCATGCAATGATGTAGTACTAATGGGTTTGCTTGCGAAAATGTGATGTATGTTGCTCTCTAGCCAAGCATGGGTGAAACTGTAGAGTAGTGTGCTTACATATATGACATAGTACATAGATTCTGATACACAACAAGGGGGACCCATTTCAGCTCATTACCGCCACATTTACAACCAGTGGCTAAGATCACAACCAATGGCCAAAATCAGGGAATGCGTCTTTAAGAGCTGAAATCCTGAACAACACTTCCCATTTTATAGTAATGAAAAACATGGATTGATGAATAACTTGTACATTGCATTGTCACTTTAGCCCATCATACTGTAGCTAATTTAAATATATAATTTTTTCTGTGTCTGTTGAAGATTATGAAAGGTATCAAATTTATTTTGGACCTGTAAAGCTTTTATGATGATTATTGTGCAGGGTTTTAACATAGCCTGATACTTTTCACTGAACTTGATTCCTGGGAGCAGTGACATAGTTTTAAAGTTAGAAAACATTAGAGAGAAGCTTTCTTCATTCTAACTGCTGAGAGCAGCTTTTAATTAACAATTGGTTATCACCCTCAGCCAAAAGCCTTAGTCTCATCTCTCTTTCTCAGATAAGAGGGGCAGTTTAAAAGTTTCTTTGATTCCCTGTACATAGAACTGCCTTTAGTTATATAGTGCTTATCTAAAATCTTGCTTTGTGTATTTAGCTTGCAGGAATGGAACCAATCAATCGAAAGAATTTACACAGCTCACAACAATTGAGGGAACACAGTCATCGCAGTATAACACCAAGTAAATTAAACTTCAGGGATATCAATATGTCCAGTTAGGAAGCATGAGCGATTGTGAATAAATTTCACCTGTTTTGGTGCAAATGAAAGTGAAAACAGGTGCACTGGAGAAGCAAGAGCAAGACAACCCCCAAAAAGGGAATGGTTTTGCAGGTGGTGGCCACAGACAATTGCTCTCTCCCTTTTCACTTGTGTGTTTTGCTAGTGTCCTTGTCACTACTGGTAGCATGAGACAGTACCTGCAGCCCATTCAGTTTGCACAGGTAATCCAGCTCCTCTATGATGGCACATCCATATGTACCATCCATTGCACAAAGGTTAGCTGTGTCTCCTGGTACAGTCTCAAGAGCATGGAGGATATACCAGGAGATGGTCCTTTACATGAGGAGACCTGGACAGGATCTAGAAGGACATCAACCCAGCAGCAGGACCGGTATCTGCTCCTTTGTATGAGGAGGACCAGGAGGAGCACTGCCAGAGACAAACAAAATGACCTCCAGTCCTCTAGTAGGACCTGTACTCACAGCCCAGAATTACATTTGTGCAGTGGGCTCTGGGTTCCTGCTGGTGCAGGACAATGCCTGGCCTCATGTGGCCAGAGTGTGTATGCAGTTCCTGGATGCCCTCACGTTCCCCAGACTTGAATCCAATTGAGAACCTCTGGGACGTTATGTATTTCGTGCATCCAACAATGCCAAGTAGCGCCACAGGCAGGGCGCATTACTGAGTCACATTATGAATTACTGTGGTGAAATTCAAGTAATTTGGAACAAACTGTGGTTTCAGTTGTTTACTTTTTTTTGGTGTTAGTTAAATATTTTGAGCAGTGTACAGTTGTATGCAAACGTTTGGGCACCTCTGACAATTTCCTGTTGTCATTCCAGAAAGGCATGCCCAAATCTAATGGATTATATCTCAAACTACAAGACTACAAGGGCTATAAACATAACGTTGGTATCAGAAAGAAGGTAACACATGTGAGATGTATACTGAAGTGAAATTATTAATGTGAGTATTAGTTTTTCAGAGTACATGAAGCTAGAACATAGAATAAATTGTGGAAATTTCAATTCCGCCTAAAGAAAATTATGTAATATATTTATAAAGAGAATGTTATGTGGATATGTCATGGACTTGCAGCTTTAAGACAGTTTGAAGTTTAAAGCAAACCAAATTTCTAGTGGTTTTAGTTTAAATGTTCGGCGGACTTTGAAATAAAGACATTTGGTTAGATTTGGGCACCATCAGTGCCATTTGACTCTTATCAGTACCAGACAGCAAAATTAATTTAATTTTAAGTTCCCATTGAAATAATCCATTCTATGGTAACATGCGTAACTGAAGAAAATGTAGTAATGAGTTTCATTGGATATGCGCTTGGATATCTCCCCATCCGGTTGGTCAATTTTAACATGTGACCACTCTATGGAAAGCTTAAGCTCATGTGTAGATTGGGATCAAGACCTTCTGTTTCACTTAGAACGCTTATAGACACTCAGGTTTAAGCCAGTGTTGCTATTAGGAACAGTGCATGCGACTTGAAATTACTTCAGAACGTCAACAAGGCATGGAACTAGCTTACCGAGTGAAATTAGTCGACCAGACACTACTTTTTACAACAACAATCATACAAGTTGTTGTTGTGATTTCAAAATGTAAAATTGTTTTTGGTGATTATATTTATGGATTGTTTCATGCGTGTTAGTGTTAGACCAACATGGGTGGGATTTTTAGTAAGGGCTAAATAGTGGCTTTCAATTGGAAATTGCTTTTGTGGCTATGTTGAGAAATCTGTTTATTAATAACATTTATATTGGATACGCAGTGCCAGAAATGTGGTAGTCTGTTTGGTTGTTGGTAATTCATGCAATCCATGAATTTATATTATTTGCTTTTGGCAAAAACTGTTTTGATAGATTTACAGATGAGATCCTTGTTGTTCCAGTGGTATATAACATGACGTTTTTCGCACACGTTTACAATCCGTAATTAACCAATGTATGTGACCTATGCAGCCAGGTCCTGGTACCGGGTACCCTCGGGATGAAGAGGTTTTAAGGAAACTAGGAACCAGTACACACAGGCAGTTAGGGATGCTAAGGCTAGCTTTTTCAAACAGAAAATTGCTTCCTTCAGTACAAATTCTAAAAAGTTCTGGGAAAGTTAATTCTATGGTGAACCAGAACACCTCTGCCCAGCAGCCCAGGGTTATAAGGCTAGGGAACAATGTCACCACTGACAAGTCTATAGTAGAGAACTTCCACAAGCATTTTGCTATGGCAGGCCATGCGTTCCATCTGTCTACCCCCCACCTGGACCAACAATCCTGCACCTACCTCAACATCTTGCCCTAGCCTGCCATGTTTCTCTTCCACCCAAATCCAGACTGATGTTTTCAGAGAGCTGCAAAACCTTGACCCCTACAAATCAGCTGGAATAGACAATCAGGACCCTTTCTTCTTAAAACTCTCTGTGGCAATTATTGCCTCTCCCATCACTAGCCTTTTCAACCTTAGACCATTTCAAGTCTCACCACAGTCTCGCTGCAATCTGGTTTCCGAGCTAGTTGTGGGTGCATCTCGGCCACACTTAAGGTCCTAAATCCCATCATAACAACAATTGACCAAAGACAATACTGTGCAGCTGTTTTCATTGACCTGGCCAAGGCTTTTGACTTTGGTCAATCACAACATCCTCATTGGCAGACTCAAAGGCCTAGATCTCTCAAATGACTGCCTCGCCTGGTTCACAAACTATTTCTCAGACAGGTTTCAGTGTGTTAAGTTGGAGGGCCGTACCTCTGGCTGACTCTATAGGGGGCCTCTGGCTGACTCTATAGGGGGCCTCTGGCTGACTCTATAGGGGGCCTCTGGCTGACTCTATAGGGGGCCTCTGGCTGACTCTA
>JACXGM010003851.1:0-16507 GCA_016801145.1 Umbra pygmaea | reverse complement strand
GGGGGCCTCTGGCTGACTCTATAGGGGTTCCTCTGGGTTCGATTCTCGGACCGACGCAATTTTCCGTATACATCAATGATGTTGCTCTGGCTGCAGGCGACTCTGATCCACCTCAATGCAGACAACACCGTTCTATGTACATCTGGTCCTATGTTAGACACTATGTTAAAAATGCTCCAAAAGAGCTTTGATGACGTACAACATTCTTTCCGTGGCCTCAACACCAAATGCATGATCTCCAGCCGGTCACATTCTGCACCTGCCTGCCTGACAAGCATCACCACACCGGATGGGTCTGAGCTGGAATATGTTGAAAATTTTAAATACCTAGGGGTCTGGTTAGACTCCACTTTCCTTCCAGGCACAGATAAACAAACTCCAGTTCAAGATCAAATCTAGGATTGGCTTTCTATTCCGTAAGAAGGCCTCATTCACCCTTCCTGCCAAACAAGCCCTTGTGAAAATGACCATTCTCCCAATGCTTGACTTTGGTGATGTTGTATACAGAACTGCCTCAAACTCTCTTCTCAGGAAATTGGATGTAGGGTAACACAGGGCCATCTGTTTCGTCACCAATGCCCCATATAACACCCAACACTGCAACCTCTACTCACTAGTTGGATGGCCCTCATTACACACTCAGTGCCTGAATCACTGGTACTATCTCATCTACATGTCATCTTGCAAAACCCCACCTTACCTAAGCTCATTAATCTCCATAGCATCCCCCAGTCTCAACCTGTACTCAAGCAGGTATATCTCAGGTTGCTACAAAAGCCTGCACCTCATTTGGCTGCCTCTCCTTCCAATTCTCTGCTGCTAATGATTGGAACTACAAAAGTCCCTGAAACTTGAGTCCACTGTCCCAATCACTACTTTTAAAGCATTACTTTGAATCTACTGACAGATCATTACACGTGTTGACTAACCCTCGCCTTGCCAGTTTATGCCCTGGCACCTTTATCAAACCCTTAACGCATCGTGCACATATTCAACCTAGCTGTCTAAATTGAATAATAATAAATAAATAAAATTACAATTTTCTTTAGCCATGCTCATCATGTTACCCGTCCTAGTGTTATTTCCCTTGCACTGCTACTTTACATAATCAACCTTTCTATTTTATTTTTTAATCCAACTGTATACCGTTTATATGTGTAACTAACTGAATACTTGAATGTTTGTTTTTTGTCTGCAACTTTGTCGACTTGCACCTTGCGCCCTTGCCTTGGCCAGGTCGCGATTGCTAATGAGAAATTGTTCTCAATTGATTAAATTAAATCAAGATGAAATAAAAAAGTGAGGCATACAAGGCAATTTTGCCTAGAGACTAATATGATTGGGTCAGTAGTTTCTGATTTGCTCTGGTTGAGGAGTGGCCAGCCTTCAGTTTTCTTTTGCAACAAACTCATGTGGTTACATTTGAGAAGCATTTGAAAACCATAATTCAAGCTGCAAGAAAACTTCACCCCAGCTGTAAGAAAGATTACTATCAGTAACACTGATTCAGTAACTTGGGAAACATGCCAATTAAAGCAGTAGACAACATTCCTCCCTCCTAATTCCCTTTGGCCACACATGCATTTTGCCTCATCTAACCCCACTTTATGATGTCACTGAGATGTTTTTCCCCCTTAGCTTTTGCGCACATCTCTTATGCGCACAATTAACAAATTCTCACATTCCTGTGAGCAAATTAATTTAATGTGGAAGGGTGCCCCATGAGGACAGGCAAACTCTGTTTTGGTCTTAAAGCAGAATATCAATAGAGGCATCATTGAACAAATGCATAATTAATTCCCTGTATGCAATGGTTAATTATTTTAACAATATTCCTCTTTTAGTCAGTAAACTTGGCATCTGAAAAAAGTCAAGAGAAGTCAAGAGAAAAGTCAAGAGAATTAAATCCAATTGTTTGAGTCCAATTGTTTGGGGTTTTATTGGGGTTTATTTTTCATGTGGCTCCAGAAAACTATGAATTAATTCATAGTTTTCTGGAGCCACATGAAAAATAAACCCCAATAAAACCCCAAACAATTGGACTCAAACAATTGGATTTAATTGACGGGTTTGTGGTTTGCCGTTTTGTCTCTGCTATGTGAATGTCTTCAATGAGGACATTGGTTGGAGTCCTTCCTAACTGCCACAGCTAAAGTACTCTCGAGGCTGTTGGAGTTTTGGCAGTTGCATTTGTGTTCCGTGTTGTTTTGGAAACATGATGGGAAGGTGCCATCGATGACAGGCCACAGAATCACTTCATCATGAGACTATATTTCTCATTGAGTCTACAGCGATGCACAGCAGCATATTGATCAGACAACACAGAGTTAAGTCAAAAAGATTTTTCTCCCCTCCCAAATGGTCATGTTGAATCCCCCTGACGTGGCCTTGGTGGGAACGTCTTAGCAGGTGCGGGATGGTCGAGGGCGCTTGCATGCTGTCCACCATCAGCATGTTGCAGAGCCGTATGATTAAAACACTAATATTAAATAATGATCATTATTTGAAACAAAAACAGCCTATAGTCTGTATTGGGTGCAGGGTTTTTCCCCCCCATTTTTCTCATATCCCAATTCCCTCTAATTCTGCTTTGTCAGCAGCTTTGCAACTCCCTTCACAGATCTGTGGGATGGTGAAGGCGCACAAATGGTTCATCCAACCACATTGTGCGCTTTTGTGCTGCCAAACTAATTCTGGGAATGAAAATCACCTTTCCGAAAAATGCACAGATAGTTAAACACACAGAACTGGCTCTTTTTCATTGCTTGCTGGGCTGCTCAGCTGGTATTTTAATATCATATTTATTCTTATTGTCTTTGAGTGTAGTGGCTATTTCAATATACGGGTGCATGCTTAAATGGTAAATTAGTTTAATGCATCTGTAAACAGCGTTTATAATTTAATGAATGTATATGCATTTTTTGCCTGTGATTTGAAGATGAATGAATGTAAGCAATAGCCTGACTTTTTGTCTTGAGTAAGCTAAATGTGGCTTGAAACATGCCAAGTCATCCTCTGTGTTTCAAATGTGTTCATGCTGTCCAGTTGTAACATGAGCAAAACCCCTGACCTAGAATTTAGCCTGGCAGGGGAAAGGGAAATACAAAATATAGCATAGATTAAATCTACTGTCTGAAGTTTGCACCTTGGACAAGTTATTTTCTGAAGTAAACTGCCTTCACATGTTCATGTATGCACTTGATCGTTCTTGTGTTTCTAGCCCTCAAAGACCTAGTTTATCACGTTTTCATACTCTTTATATTGACGTAATTCTTTCCTGTTGCTTTCTTTGCTGAAACGCGATGAGCCAAAATGTTCCAGCTCAATACATTTGAAACACTCTGTGTAAAGCATTTCCTGCAGTGAGGTTAACCCTAAAGATCTGCTGAAGACAGAAGGGTATTAAACAAACAAAGAATGGCATTTAAAACAAGAACTAACATAATAGGCCTGGGTTTAACATTTTGGGAGTCAATGGAAGTACATTTCTTATTTTATACATTACAAATGAAAAGGACAACCTATATCAGGCCACTGTTATAAAGATGCTGCCCACAATGAATGTCCATGATTAACACCCTGGTTGTACTGTATAAGTCACCCTGTCAAGCCAAGTAGGTTTCCTGTAATTGTATACTATATGCCATGTATCTATTTAAATCTGCACTATGTAACATTCCATTCATTTGTCCTGTCGGACCAAATTTTACATTGAATTTCCTAAATTATTTTTAGATGTTTTTATTGAACACATGAATAATACAGGAACAATATAACATAATACACAGTTAGATATTGTGAAATGTCAATTTTTTTATTCTTCTTTATTCTACTATTGTCTGTATTTTGTATTATTAAAGTTGGTGTTTTCAACCCCTGGATCCAATATGGTAGTTGCTTACGTATACTCGTCCACAGTTTTTATGTTTTTGTAGTTTTCGAAAAAATGACAGTGCAGGTTTAAATTTTATTCTAGCAGGGAAGGTCATGCCAAAGTTCTCTTTCGTGGATGAGCCCTGAATCAACACTAAAAGTTAGAAGAGAATCTCCCAAAACAAACACACAATTCAAAGGATAAAACATTCTTCATAGAACTTAATCATTTTAAAATGTGTTAGGGATAGCAATTGCTTCAATTTAAAATGATCTTGGAATTTATTCCAAATGCAAAGAGCAGAAAAACTAAAAGCCTGTCTACCTAATGTATCTCTATTTAATTAACCATCACTGAGACTGTGTTTGTAGTTTGTAATAAAAACCTGCACAAAACAAATGCATGGTGTTACTTATGCTGGAGTGGTTCAAAGAAACAAACAAAAATAATGAAGTGCATAGGTCTATGTGACTTCAAAGAGGGCCGACCTACGCTCTGATACAGAGAACAGTGATGTGTGCTAAAACAGTCACCTGTAATAAAGAAGAATGCCCTATAAGAGGTGCCGGAGTTGGCGAAGTGGTCTAAGCTCCCGACTCTGGATCACATGTGTAGTGGTCTAAGCTCCCGACTCTGGATCACATGTGTAGTGGTCTAAGCTCCCGACTCTGGATCACATGTGTAGTGGTCTAGACCCCTGACTCTGGATCACATGTGTAGTGGTCTAGACCCCATACTCTGGATCACATGTGGCCTGGCGGTGGTGCGGTTCGAGCCCCGGCTCAGCCACTATCTCTGCCCTTCCTCTCAGTCTCCCCCTACCAGTCTCCCTGGCTTCTGCTTCCTCCTGTCCTGTCAATAAAGACAATGTAAAGCACAACCTATTTCTATGTAGAAAGCCAAAGTTTATGTACATGGAAAAGATGTTCATCTATCCTTACGCCCAGGTATTTGTACGCAGAAACACATGCAGTATGTGCACCATCGAGTGAACAAATCCAAATTTACAGGCACTTTTTTAGATTTAGAAAACAAGGTACCTGTTTTTTTTTCAGAATTTAACACCAACTTCAAATCAATACTATATAACACAGTGTCATCTGCATAGAGATGCAGATTACAACAGAGAGACCAAAATAATTTATATAAAGTGAAAATATAATTGGGACAATCATCGACTCTTGAGGGACCCCCTTCGATATGTTCAAATAGTCAAATTTCATCCCCTCTGTGAGTACACATTGAGATCTGTCAATTGTGTGATAGTATCAATCAAACAATTCACTCTCAAACTTGAAATTTCAAGACTAATTGTCTGATAGGGATAGCCTGGGAGAACCCCGACAGACTTCCTGCAATTTAGATTTGCTCTGCAAATCAGTCTTGCCAAGAGCCCATTCAAGCCCATTTCCAATTCTTCCAAATCGAGGCACCAGGCGGGCTTTATACGATGACGATAGTGCAGCTTTATGCTGTCATTTGTTGAAGCAGACAATTACAACGATGGCTGCTGCAATGGAACATCCGCAATATCACTTGTTCGAATCAGCGTCGGTTTTAAGCGATTTGAAAGTTTGTTTTTTGTTAAAAACTGAGCAAAGAACAACACTCGAAGCCTTCATATCTAAAAAAAAGGATGTTGTCACGGTCACCGACAAAAGTCTGATATATCTAATTGTGCCAAGAGGCATTTGAGCGGCGTCCGTTGGTGACGCCCCTTTGGAAATGGGCTGTGGATGAATGCTGTAATGTAAAAAAAACAAGAATTTACAGGGAAACAAACCACTTGGTTGCTGGTCACAGTCTTAACGATCCCCATTGTATCATTCTGTAAATTTTAGGTAATTTTCACAAGTTTAGATACATTTAGAGGACAGTACACGACTACCACTATCTATTGTTTTTTCAGATTTGGTGCATTTCAGATCGCATTTAAATATAACACTTAGGAGTCGACTTTGCAAATACTAGAGTAACTGAGTATTTTCATGTTGAAAGAAGATATAAGCATTACAATTGTCCCCATTTCAACCCATTACCTTTGGCTTTCTCAGACTGGAAAGGACTGTACTGATTCTTAGAATTTTTTTAAAGTCACAACAATCCTGTTTGCTCCTATCATCAGTGTTGTGACTCCATGTTTGTCTCCAGTTTCAGGAGCTGCAGGTGGACAGAGAAACTCTACTGACCTGCAACCGGAGCTTGGCCGAGGAGAGCCTTGCCCAACGACCCTGCCTCAACAACGGAAAAATCCAGCTGGCTGAAAAATACAGGGAGCTGGCCAATCTGGAAACTGCTTGCCGGGATAAACAAGGCAGACTTGGTGAGTCCACTGCCCAAGAGAGACAGCGAGGAAAGGAATATGGTTTTGTTTCTATTTCTGTATGTTCCCAAATTCTGGAGAAGTATATGGAATTTATGGAAACATATTGTCTTTGAGTGGCTTGATCATAGACTAGAGAGAGTGTTGTCTGTTATAACAGACATTTTTTGATACCTCCTCAAGTTATTCAATGATTTATTAATATAGGGACAGAAGGGGTAGAACATTTATTAATCTGGTGCAATTGTTGAGATTCAAACCCTAGACGTGGTTCACCTTGCTCCCCTCTGTCAGACCACATCATGGGTGAGAGGCGCAGACGTGGGTGGGCCTGGCAGAACTGTCATTGCCCCAAAAGTAAACCCAGTCTGAGAGATTACCACCCATCTGCTTCACCACACTTTCAATGGAAAATTAACCACTGGAGTAACAGTGAACATGGTCGTTGTTATAAAAGTAAAGCTGCTTCTTTTTATGTTTTGTTTGACCAAAATTACTATATTAATACTTATTGTTTTAACATTTCAATGGTTGTAAACACATTTTAAACAGAGGCTGTTTTTAGTGTGGTACAATGCTTGTGTATCAGCTCCTAAACAATGTAGTCATCCAAATAAAATAACAAACATTCAACATAAAACAAGAGAGTCTATGGCAGCAATGTTAGCTTGTAGCCTTGTAGGCCATGTAGCCTGTGTGTTACAAGAGAGGCAAAAACAACAGATCAGCCCAATTCTTTTCAATTCATGTGCAATCCAGGTACTTTATCGGTATATTGCAGAACATTCGGGTTACCATGTGTACAGTCCCAAACAAACAGTACATGTACATTCAGAACATTCAGGTTACCACGTTTACAGACCCAAACAAACAGTATAAGTACATTCAGAACATTCGTTACCACAGGTACTGTATGTTTGGGACTGTACCTGTGGTTACTCCAATGTTCTACATGTACTTATACTGTATGTTCTGAATAATGAATGTCCTGTAATGAGTTAAAATCATTGTGGAATTAAGGGGCCTTCAGCTGTGGCATGTGTGATTGTGGAAGCCAGGTCATCTGATGCAACATTACATCACTCTCCTTGGTCAGATTGCCCGTACACAGCCTGGATGTGTTTGGGATCACTCTTCTTGGTCAGATTGCCCAGCCTGGATGTGTTTGGGATCACTCTTCTTGGTCAGATTGTCCAGCATGGATGTGTTTGGGATCACTCTCCTTGGTCAGATTGCCCAGCCTGGATGTGTTTGGGATCACTCTTCTTGGTCAGATTGCCCAGCCTGAATGTGTTTGGGATCACTCTCCTTGGTCAGATTGCCCAGCCTGGATGTGTTTGGCATTACTGTCCTAGTGAAAAACAAATGACAGTCACACTAATCAAAAACCAGATGAGATGGTGTATCACTGCACAATGCTGTGGTTGCCATGTTGGCTAAATGTGTCACCATCAAAGCACCCCAAAACCATCACTGCACATTCAGAAATTGTCCTTTCACCTACTTTTACATTTGGACTCATCAGACCAAATATCAGACTTTCACCAAATGTGAATTGTGTTTCTTTGCCTAAGCAAGTCTCTTCTTCTGATTGTTCTTCCACAGTAGTGGTTTATTTGCAACAATTAAATGATAAAGGCCTGATGAATGTGGTTTCCTCTGTAAAGTTGATGTCTTTAACACTGAAGCCTTTATTTGGCACACCTTTCAATAAAATGCATTCCAGGGTACTACCTCATGAAGATGGTTGATACAATGCCAAGAATGTGCAACACTTTTGATTTAACACTTTTGTGGTTACTACATAAATACTACAAAAGTTATTTCATAGTTTTGATGTCTTCTGTCTTCACTATTATTCCACAATGTATAAAATAGTAAAAATGAATAAAATGCTTGAATGAGTAGGTGTGTCCAAACTTTTGACTGGTGTGCCAAGAGTGCATGAGCAGGCGATGATATTGGGCAAATTCAATGGATTCCAGAATGTTTCTGTCAGGAAAAGCCTACTCTGTGAAGTTTATTAATAGTTAAATTCTCTGTGCTATAAAACGTTTCATTTCTGAAACACACAAGAAGCTTAACATGCACATATGTTCATGCTGGCATGAGAATGACAGACACGGAAATATTGTATAATCCAAGTGGTGCTGCAAATGTATTTGAAAGGCCTTTTGTCTGGTTCTCTTCCTCAAGCTTGAAGACAAGGGCAGGTTTCACACGAAGAGAGTTGCCCTTAGAAGCCTCTAAAGGGAGACAGCCCACCACAACGGATGGGGTTTTGCTGCTGTAACTGTGAACGCTCACCAAATAATGGTCATGGGAAAGATCGAGCGCATCAGTGTCAGCAGGAAGCGGAGCAGTTGTCAGGGGATTTTCAGGGTGGAAAGGGGCCTCGTCTTTGCTTAGCAGAGTCATGCTGTTAACAGGACGACAGTAGAGCTCCAACAGAGGGTTTTGTAAGAGCGCGTTAACAGTGTAGCAGTCAATCAGTCGGGGACGCTTCAACCCCTCTTCCTGAATATTGAGCCTCATGTGGATGTTTAGATGTATGCTACTTTTTACAAGCTGCTCAGATTTCTTAACTAGCTGATTTGACAAACAATTATGTTTAGACCGACTTTTCACGAAAGCAAAAACTCAGGGTTCAACTGACATGTTTCGGAGCCAGATGTTCCGACCGTTCTCTCCCTATCTACAGCCTTAGCAGCTTCTGTCCCTATCTACAGCCTTAGCAGCTTCTGTCCCTATCTACAGCCTTAGCAGCTTCTGTCCCTATCTACAGCCTTAGCAGCTTCTGTCCCTATCTACAGCCTTAGCAGCTTCTGTCCCTATCTACAGCCTTAGCTGCTGCCCAGTGATGTAGGAAGGGTGGAATGTTCGCTCTTCTCTCTCTCGTTCTCACACCCGGCACATGTTCTGTACCAACACTCCAGCTGTTCCAGCGAGGCAGGATGGGTGGGAGTCCTTCCTTCCTATACACAAAACATCTGATTCTCATTTTGGCCATCAAAACGGGAAAAAGGTAGAAAAAAGAATTCCTGCGGAAAGCGATTGCAGACATGTCACACTTTGTTCTGGCTCAACGCAATGACCTATTGCGTAGTGTGTAATGAATCTTGTTCAGAAATTCTAGACAGTAGATCTATAAAAAAAATGGCTCCATAAATGTACTATATTGGTGAGTTGTGAAGGCACACACTGTTGAAGGGCTGACAGTGGTTAAGTAAAGATGAAGCTACTCCTGCTACACAGTCAGTCTGGAAAGAGCTAGCACTATGTTACATCCTGCTGCTAGACTATGCTCGTTAGTCTGAGAATTAGCACTATGCTGTATACTTTCTCTCTTTGGAGAGAACGGAGAAACAAATGTACAAGTCACATTACACAAGGTGCATTCTCTTCACCTCATCTACATTGTAAAATATGTTTTATGAACTCAAATGATTCTGTCAGGGGAGGCATAGCAGTTATCAATAAAGGGTCTAGAAATCTTTACTTGGCTAGGAGACAGGGTGACACAGAAACATTAGTGTGTCTTAAGTGCAAAGCTCTTCAAGCAATATTTATTAGAAGGAGGAGCAGCAATATTGATCACCACATATTAAACAGATTTTCGACTGCTATAAAAGAAAGTGTCTGTATGTGCGAGAAAATAAGAGTGCTATCATTAAGTGGTCTTGGGGCTAGCATGCCTTTGAAAAATAAAATACAATAAACGAAACAATTATCACATCCCCTTGTGCCTTTTTGCATAAATATAGATATATCCAGCTGCAGGCCGGGCACTAAGAAGTAATACTGACAAATAGTCATTGATCAAAGTGAGCTGCAATTTAATGATCAGAATCACAGCGCCCCCTAGTGGCATAGAGGTCTACGTCACTTCCTATTAGCTGAGCTGTCACTGCGGCCACGAATATGACTCCTCCTCAGGACATATCAACAATGCTTAGGGCCTGCAGAGGCCAGTGCCTACAGGGCAGAACGGGTAGGTGACAGACAGGGACTAATCACGCTGCAGTGACTCCTAGTGGGGTAGTTTGGCACGCGCAAGCTCAGCTGTGGTTGTTGGCTGGTGAATGGCCTGACTTCCAGCTCAAGTGAGCTGGTGATTACTGCCTGGGTGTTTTTTCAAGCACATGGTTTTTGTCATGAGCTGACTGTTGCTTCACAACACTGACTATATCATGCTTCCTGGAAGCATTGGGGAGACAAATCCTCACTCCTTGTCTATGAGTGTCAGTGCCCATGTTGTTGCTCCCAGAGGCCGGGTTGCTTTTCCCTCCCACACCCCAGTGGGCAACCGAAGGCACTTGTGCTAGCCAGTTAGCCTCCAGCCCTGCTGAATTATTTCTACCCTGAATGTAGGCCACACTGCTGCTCCTGGAGGGCTTGTTTGACAGTCTGCAGTCTCCTGTTACACCCTGAACATCTGGAGGTCAGATCATAAAGCATGAAGTGGGCGCAGTATAGTGGTCTCCTGCCGTTTCCTTTTATTAGTTATTTTCACTGTGATAGTGTGTCATTCTGGAATGTTCTATGGACTCCAGTTGATCACTATCCTTAGATTTCCTTTGGAAAAGTAATGCAATGAAACACTGTTGTGCTAAAAGTCCCAGCAGTGGATTTAAATTTAAAAATGAAAATAAATTGATGAGACTACTTTTAAATGCAAGTGAGAGGAATGAGGGAAAATTCACCAGAGATTGAAAGCAATGAGGAATAAATTAGGGAATCATAAAACTGTATAAAATTGAATAAAGCACAACACCACTGTGAACTCTCCAAGATATTTTGTGCTTTCACCTCTGTATCCCATCTTGTACAGTAATGTACAAGTACAGTAACTGTACAAGCTCTTACCCTGGTAGACCACACGGCTTTGGTAAGTCTACTTCATGATAATGAGGAGGGCGAGTACTGTCCAGTCTTTGTTAGCTGGTTTTAGTGCTGAACATGCACAAGGTTAAATTCATGCACATTCACTAGGAAAATGTTAACACCCACTCAGCTAACCATTATTCAGGGTCAGTATTTAGAAGAAGTGAAGGATAGTATGTGGGTGTTGCTTTTGATCACAAACTGACGTGGGGAAAAATCTAGTAATAACAGAGGATTGCAAAAGCTATAATTGATTCTCATGCTTTTCTAATGTTGATCACGTTTTATTGTTTCTGTTCGTCTTATCCAGAGTGACTTACACTCCTTTTGTAATGACATAATGTTCACATTCTTTTGTGCGTATCAAACCCACATCCCTGACAATGTTATGCTCCATCTGTACCAACTGATTGGGTGTGTCTGTAGGGCTGAAGGGCTTTTAAGACCAAATAGTCCTAATTACACAATCTACTGATGGACCTCAGATATGCTCTTACAGTTTTCATTCTTTTTAGCAGGAAATCTTTTTACATATTTTGGGGGGTACATTTTATTTACAGAATAGTAGGTAGGACGCAGAGGCTAGGGAGACAAGCATGTAAGGGGGGGCAGAGAGGAAGGGTAGACTCAGAGACAGTCTGAGCTGGGCTCGAATACATGTCACCAGGGGGGAGTGTGTTCAAGAGTCTAGACCTCGGATTGTTACACATCAGGAAGGCTCATTAATGTTTAAAACCACCACCAATAACATCAGCAGACTGGTTGCCATCCGACCATGTTACTATATATTTTGCTTAGGAGTGCTGACTCCTTACACCAAGTTAAGCTTTTTTGTGCGATGGCCTTGGATAGAAGTGTTTTCCCCATATCAGCCCTGCCATGAATTACATCATTGTGAATAATATTAGTAATGTACAGTTTATTGTTGAGATCGGGTCACAGAAGTGGTAAATATCTAGGCTGTCATTTGGGTCACAGAGCAACTTCCCTGTTAAGTGTCCATCTAACCCTGTCAGTCAGCTTTGACTTTGAACCACTGTTTCTCTTTGCCGGTGCAATTGGACCCTGTTCGGCATGTTCTCTCATGATTTTTGGTGACTTTTCCCCTGGACACACACTTAAATTTTCTGACCGATACACCTGCAATTCAGTCACTGACTTTTTTTGACATTTTTGAAACTCTTGTAGTTGCATCAGGTTGTTTTAAGACTCAAATATCAAAGTGCTATGTAAAGATTTAACAGCTAAAGCATAAACTGAACAATTTCCACAGACATTTGACTAACAGAAATGGGATATTGTGTCCCTGATAAAAGGAGTTTAAAAATCAAAAGTAGTTCTTGCTGTGAGATGTTACCCTGCTCTTCCTCCAAGGTGCCTGCAAGTTCCCAGACATTTCTGGGGAAATGGCCCTAGCCCTCACCTTCCGAACAGGTCCCCGACATGCTCAATGGGACTGAGATCCGGACTCTTCGCTGGCCATGGCAAACACTGACATTCCTGTCTTGCAGGAAATTATGCACAGAACGAACGTTAGACAGGTGACATTTTCATGCTGGAGGGTCATGTCAGGATGAGCCTGCAGGAAGGTACTACATGAGGGAGGAGGATGACTTCCCTGTAACACACAGTGTGAGATTACTTGCAATGACACAAGCTCAGTCTGATGATGCTGTGACAATGGATATCTTTCTTTGGTGTTTTTAAGAGTCAGTAGAATGGTCTCTTTAGTGTCATCAGTTTTTTTAACTGTTACATTATTTGCCTTCCTTTTGTAAAATGTTTGTGTCTTAATGACTGTTCTACAGGTGCAAGTTCATTAATTTCTTGTGGTAATTGAACAAGCATGGAAAACATTGTTTAAACCTTTTACAATGAAGATCTGTAAAGTTATTTGTCCTGAAAAAGGGATATTTTGTTTTTTTGAGTTTGTAATAGCTTAAAAGCATTCTCATGGAATATTTCATTTGACTTTTCCCTTCATGCAGGCATGTTTCTGACATATCTCAAAGGTACATGGTCTCTCTGCTCTTACTGAAAGGATCCTACCCAATGATTTGGATTATAAACGTTCAGGCAATGGAGAGACAGAAATGAAGCGAGTAGGTCCAGCATTGTGTTGAGCTTGATGGTTTCAGCATGAACCTACTGGTGCTCTGTGTAAACCATAAGTGACATGTTGGGTTATTAAAGGAACATCATGTGTAGACCCATTTAAATAAAACTGTAGTGAAAACACTACTTGGCTAGGCAAACAAGAAGGAAATCTGTGTAAAATTGGATATTATGCATTTGATGAATAATATTAAAAATAATATGCATTTTCGTCACAGCTATTGGATGTTTTCATATCTTGCATTGTTCTCCATCTGTCCAGATACATGTAGGAGAGTGGGGGTTTCTCTCAGGCCGGCAGAAACATGGTGTCATCACTGTGACCTTTCCCTGCTCCGCGCTTATGCTAAACTACTTGACTGGGCCACTCACTACCCTGAGGCCGTAAACAAATGTGGGCACGTTAGCATGACAACTCGTTTCTATAGTAACAGCTAAGCTATATTGTCAGGGACAAGCCTCCATTTTCCGTCAGTTGAGTTGAGCTAATAGAATGTGATTGCCATCTTCCACTACCCTGGGGCCCATTGATAAAACTGCAAACATTATCCATTGGAGGCCGTGCTGTGCGTGGAGGCCCATATCGTTGGTTAACATGCTGAAACAGAAGTGCCAGAGATGATTTTTAAGCTTAGCAAACCTGAATGTTTTAATGTTTGCTCAAAGGCAACATTTACCAATCCCCTGTTCCTATCACAGAGCCCCAAAAAGTCCCTTCACACCCCAGAAGGTTAAGTAATCTCTTGTGGTTTCTCAGTGACTGAACTGCCCTCAGTCACAAGTCACTCTTTTGGTAAGCTCCTTTTTAACTGATCTCTTTGTCACAGTCATTCCCTGTAACTCAATGATTTTTCTTTTGTTCTTGCAGAGGCCCACAAAAAAAAGAAGTACAGCCTCCAGTCAGCACATAATCTTCTCCTGGAAGACGTGGCACGTGCTGAGGAACAGTCTGAGGTAAATCCAAAGTCTGACGTCTGTTGTTTGGTCTCAACCCTCCTTGGTGACCATCCATGGAAAATAAAGAAAAGACACATTCTGTTTCTGTGTGGTTTTAAAACGTGTTTTACATAAACCACAAAAATGTTCTGGGCATTGTGAGCTCTAGTATCGAATCAATGAACAGCCTCCTACACATCAGTCACCAGCAGGGCAATTTCTGTTTAATGCGTCTCTCCAGTAAAATCGGACACATTACTTCTTCTATGAATTGAACACACTTGAGTGAAATAATTTGTTTTTTGTGACGTATATTACATTAGAAGTATTCTACAGTTTCATTAGAAATCTCTACAGTTTCCAATGGTACATTTGCCTTGACCTATTGATTTAAAAAGAACAAGCTCCTCCAACTGTGGTATTGACGACCACTCTAGAGAAATCTATACATGTGCATGACTCAGTTTTCACCACGTTTCACTTGGACTGAGCTACCTCTGTTCAAATGTCTTGAAAGCCCATTCTATCCCTTGAGAAACTGGGGGAGCCACAATGGAGCAAGAGCCATTCGACAGCCCTCTGTATCACTCCAGGGTGGAAGGCTTTCCCATCCCCCATGGCTTAGCCTATATGTCTACCATGGCCACACGTGTCATTAATAACGCTCTGCATTCCACACAAGCTGCTCAAGGCTCTTTACTGTGTGATATATGCACAGAACACCCCAATGCCTAATCTCAGCATGCGTAATATTCTGACTGCATTACGTGGGCGTGGACCTAAGAGGACAGGGAATATTGATAATGAAATCACTGCTGGGAAATGTGACACTTAAACACTGACATCATTGGGTGAATTTCTGAATAGATACATTTCTACTCCTGAAGAGTTATAACGTGCATACTGTACATTTACGTAAATATGTATTAATTTTTGTCGTCCACTGAAATCAATAATTAGTTACCTTTGATCACATCATCTTTTTTAAATTGTAAACTTTTTGTCCAAAGAATGTGAGTATCTGTATGTGGGTGTTTCAACGGTAGACATTTAGCCTGGCACTTTTACACTCCTGATTATTTTCTTACTACTGATGTTTTTTATGCATCAACCTTATCCTGCAGAATCTACCTAACCTTCAACCTGACCCGTCAATGTATGCAGTCAGCCTCACAGTGGCAAGATGTAACATCTCAAAGTATACACAAAGCTGTGAGCCTACCATAGAATAAATGGTGTACAACTTTGCAGATAATTTATGACAAGTTTTCTATTCCTAGAGTACTAGTGCAGCCATGAGAGTCATTGGGACTGAGTGCAGAGAGAGCCTGGTGTACTATGGCAAGAGTGCCAAATGGGCTGCCAGAACCAGCTTTTAAAACAAGGCCGTCCGCCTGCGAAAGGTTCGACTTCCAAAGAGGTCAAGGGGTAAAGGAGATGCATATCCAAATCTAGCTTATCTGTGAACTTCACTATATTAGCACAGTTCCAATTGTGGTGGGAACAAAGCATAAGCTCCAGACAGAGAACCATTCTTTGCCGCCCCCTCCACACACACACAGACACACACAGACACACACACACACACACACACACACACAGACACACACAGACACACACAGACACACACAGACACACACACACACACACACACACACACACACACACACAGACACACACACACACACACACATCTAAAGAAAGTCAGTAGAGGCTGACTGGGGAAAGTTCCTGGTGTGTGCTAGTCCATGACAGATAAGGTTTGTAGAGGCTGAGTTGGGGGGGACTCTCGCCTGTCAGGCAGAGGGGCTATGCTGAGTTAAATTGTGCAATGGCCTGGGGGTAAAAACTGTTCTTGAGCCTGCTTGTCCAAGTTAGTTTGCCATGGGTACTGTCTACAACACTGCAGGAGGGTGAATAAGCTGTTGTTTGGGTGGCTTGAGATTCTGATAATCTTGCTAGCCTTATGGCGTAAGTAACGTAAACGTCATTACAAAGTGCCGGGCAAGAATCATTGTTTGTGCGACACTGCAACCTGAAGTATGGAGGATATACAAGCGGTGCTGTTTTTGTTTGTGATGTATTTTTTTTAGCTAAAGAGTTAGTTGTTATTATAGTACCTTAAAACAATCTGTATTAAGCAATCTAGTCAGCTCGCAAACTAAAGCCTAAATGTACAAAGAGAATAATTGTGAAACCCGCAACCAAAACAAAATATAGAAATGCCTTTGTTACGAAGTTGCATCGCATTACGTGATCATCAATTGTGGAGATGATTTGGGGTACTATATGTCCTTGGTGATGCAGCCTATCCTTTGAAGAGGTGGCTGATGTAACAAAGAATGGGTTTCCAGTACACCAAACCAGGATGACTG
>JACXGM010003850.1:12026-40073 GCA_016801145.1 Umbra pygmaea | reverse complement strand
AGTAGAACAAAAGGATTCATTAAATCTTTTAACAGATAGCATTGACTTTGAATGAAGTCTGTTCAATCTAATTAAAAGGCACTGGGGTTGCGGTGCCACCGGCTTAAAGGCACCGGGGTTGCGGTGCCACCGGCTGAAAGGCACCGGGGTTGCGGTGCCAGCGGCTTGGGCCCGCAATCGCTGCTCGCAGCTATATTTAACATTTGTTTATTATTCACATTTTTCATCTGGGCCAAATGTGGCAAGTGAATGTGGCTTAGATCAGGCTTAGTGTAGGCTTAGTCTAAGCTGAAATGTGGAACCAGTTCGAAAACAGGTCTGGTCCAACATAGGGCCGGAATTGGGCCAGCTCTGGTCAAATATATATGGCCCACATGTGGCCCACATGTGGCCCACATGAGGTCCACATGTGGCTACCAGAGGTGGCCCACTAAAGGACCGTAATTCATTGCGATATGTGGGCCAAGTGTAAGTGGTATGTGTGGCCCAGCACTGGGCCAGACCAATTTTGCTATGTGGGATGTTCATTGTGTAAATCACCACATGCTAAACAGAACAACCAACAATCACAATAACCTGTCACATATATAATGTTGTTGTAATTGTTGTCAGATAGACTTATGCTAGATGGGGAGCAGTTCAATTTCCTTCCAGTTTAGAGCAATCAATCGCAAATGCTGTCCAATTTAGCTGACAGGTATATACATATGTTACACGATGGGGGATTTGTGATTTACAATATCCATTGTAAATTATTTCCTAAATTGCTAAATTGCTTAACAATTACTTATAGAGCTTGATGGAGCTGGCGTCTGATGAATCCCCACACATTTTGTGTATGTTTATGAGGCAGGATTCAGCTTGACCAAAGTGAGGAGATGTGGCTGTAATATCATTGGTCCGATAGCCACTGTTGATGTGCCAGGTCAGAGCGGAGGGAACATTACAATGTGTGCTGCCATATGTGGGAGTGGTGTATCAATCAATCAATCAAATTAAAGCCCTTTTTACAACAGCAGTTGTCACAAAGTGCTTTGACAGACACCCGGCCGAGACCCCCAAAAGCAAGCAACACAAGTGATGCACAGTGGCTAGGAAAAACTCCATAGGTGGGACCTGGGAAGAAACCTAGAGAGAGGCCAGACTCAAGGGGGTGGCCAGTCCTCTTCTGGCTGTACCGGGTGGGGGATCTGAAGGTAGACAGCACATTATAATAAGGTCACTTTGTTTATCAGTGTTCAATTAATGTCCAACAATGAAGATATGATGGGTGGGCTGTGACCATAGTCTTTGTGTAGCTGAAAGTTCATCAAACTCATGGGTCATCCAATCTCCCCTCTGTCAGGCCATAACATTTCATCCACATCATACATCATACCTGATATCATCACTTGCAATGAAACAAGGGAAAAATCTTTTGGCACGATGCAATCACCCCTTACAACTACTGTGATACCCTCACAACCAGCATCCATTGCACCCAGTAAAGACATCTGTTTGTGAGGATGGTGATCATAGACCTTCAAACTCCATGCAGAAAATAACTCTTCACTGGGATTCAAGAATGGGAGTGTGGTGGGAGAAATTCCATAAAAAAAATGTAGCTGGGCAACAAACCATTCCATTTGAACAATGGAAACTAAGGTTGTACCAAACTACAAAAAGTAATTTCATACCAACCCACTCTCATTCTCAGGAATTAGATCCCTGTAAAGATTTTCTAGGAAATACAGGAAATGTGTGTTATCGTGCCCAATGTTGGGAATGTGGCTGAGTACACCATTCTCACATATGGCAGCACACATTGTAATGTTCCCCCACGCTGGACTGGCACATCAACAGTGGCCACCAGATCAATGGTCACTGGACCAATGATATTACAGACACGTCCCCTGACATCTGTCAAGTTTAATCCTGCCTCATCAACATGTACAAAATGTGTGAAGATTCATCAGACTCCAGCTACATCACTCTTCATATAAAGCCTTTTAGCAATTTAGGAAATAATTTACGGTAGGTATTGTAAATCATACAGTTACACATATTCCACATTGTGTAACATATTCAGCATATATAGTGAGGGAAAAAATAATTTGATCCCCTGCTGATTTTGTACATTTGCCCACTGACAAGGAAATGATCTGTCTATAATTTTAGTGTTAGGTTTATTTAAATAGTGAGAGACAGAATAACAATACACAAATCCAGGAAAAAGCATTTCAAACAATTCATTTGCATTAAAATGACTGAAATAAGTATTTGATCCCATCTCAATCAGCAAGGTTTCTGGCTCCCAGGTGCCTCTTATACAGGTAACGAGCTGAGATTAGGAGCAAGGGAGTGATCCTAATGTCAGCTTGTTATCTGTGTAAAAGACACCTGTTCACAGAAGCAAGCAATCAGATTCCAAACTCTCCACGATAGCCAAGACCAAAGAGCTGTCAAAGGATGTCAGGGACAAGATAGTAGCCCTACACAAGGCTGGAATGGGCTACAAGACCATCGCCAAGCAGCTTGGTGAAAAGGTGACAACAGTTGGGGCGTTTATTTGCAAATGGAAGAATCACAAAATAACTGTCAATCTCCCTCAGTCTCGAGGTCCATGCAAGATCTCACCTTGTGGAATTGCAATGATCATGAGAACAGTGAGGAATCAGCCCAGAACTACACGGGGGATCTATTCAATGATCTCGAGGCAGCTGGGACCATAGTCACCAAGAAAACAATTGGTAACTGTCAGGACCCGCACCCTGAACCTGTTTCCTTTTTCCTTGTGTTTCTTTCCCCTGCTCCTGGTTCCCTTGTGTGTGTGTTTGGTCTGTTTCTATGTTTGTTTGTCTTCATCATGTTCCCGAGCCCCAGTTCCTGTATTCCCTGCACTCCTGAAGGTACCATTCCCATCACCGCTGATCCTGAACACTTGTTCCCTCTGCCACACCTGGGGCTGATTGTCACCCTCCCTTTATTAGGGAGGTGTTGGCAAGCACTCCCTGCCGGATTATTTTACTGCCAAGTGCGTTCTCAGTGCGATTCTAGTCTTATATATTGTCTAGTCATTCTAGTCAATTCTGAGTACCTGTAGTCTGTTATGCCTGGTTACTCATCTTGCTATTTCCAATTGTACTCCAGGACCAATTCATTTGTCCACCCGTACACTCAACCTGCTAACCCTTCTGCTGTGGATTTCCTGAACCACCTGTCTGCTTTCTCATCCCGAAATTCAGTGTCTACCAGCCTGCAACCCCAACTCAGTGTGCCGGAACCCTACCAGCTTGTCACCCTGCTTCGTGTGACATCTGTCCACTGCCAAGCCAAACCGGTTCAGCCTCATCACCCAAGCCATCACTTCAAAACTGTACTGTCTCTCTCTCCTCAGATCATCTCTGCACTTCCCATACCATTCTGTTACCAACCATCAACTAATGAAAACTGTACAAATAAACGTCCATATCTTTACTTCCTTACCTGTGTCCATCTCTGCCTCTGGGTTCTCCCCTGTTCCGAGCTCTGATCGTGACAGTTACACACCATGCCGTGAAAGACTGAAATCCTGCAGCGCACGCAAGGTCCCCCTGCTCAAGAAAGCACATGTACAAGCCTGTCTGAAGTTTGCCAATGAACATCTGAATGATACAGGGGAACTAGGTGAAAGTGTTGTGGTCAGATGAGACCTAAATCAAGCGTTTTGGCATTAACTCAACTCGCTGTGTTTGAAGGAGGAGGAATGCTGCCTACAGTATGACCCCAAGAACACCATCCCCACTGTCAAACATGGAGGTGGAAACATTATGCTCTGGGGGTGTTTTTCTGCTAAGGGGAGAGGACAACTTCACTGCATCAAGAGGGACAATGGACAGGGCCATGTACCATCAAATCTTGGGTGAGAACCTCCTTCCCTCAGCCAGAGCATTGAAAATGGGTTGTGAAGAGGTATTCCAGCATAACAATGACACAAAACACACGGCCAAGGCAACAAAGGAGTGGCTCAAGAAGTGGCACATTAAGGTCCTGGAGTGGCCTAGCAAATTTTCTTTTGCTGTTGTACATATTTCTTTCTGTATAAGCTACTTTACATAATTTTAAATGGTTGTGAAGTGTGTACATACAATGATGAGAAATGTTCAAAGTATAGTGTGTGCAATGCCTTTTTGACATCAATAATATTCAGCTGCCTACATGTAATGTTAGCAATTGGACAATATTACATGGTGGGTAACTATCACACTTTCAGAGTACACTGTTCAGAGATGGATTTATTTACATTTGAAACATGAGTTAATTCTTTTGATTGAGTGATTAACTTCTGCAGGTCACATAGAGGGGTGTGCTGAATGTACCACGTGGTGTGACAATTGTACTTAAGAGTTTTGACAATTTTAAGTTTGTTTCAGTAAATGTGTCAAATCAATTGAGAAAAAGATTCAGTAAAGATTGGTTACATTGCATTAGCCTACCAATAGATCAGTAGGGACAATATGTTGCTAAGTTTTTAATTTGTAGAATATACACTCACCAGCCACTTAATTAGGTACACATGTTCAACTTCTTGTTAACGCAAATATGTAAAAGCCAATCACCTGACATTAATTGTCAATGCATTTAGGCATTTATACATTGTCAAGATGATCTGCTAAAGTTCAAACCAAGCGTCAGAATGAAGAAGTGTGATTTAAGTGTCTTTGAACCTGATATGGTAGTTGGTGCTATACGGGCTAGTTCGAGTATTTCAGAAAGTGCTAATCTACTAGGATTTTCCTGCACAGCCATATCTAGGGTTTACAGAGAATTTACCAAAAAAAAGAAAATATCAATTAAGCGGTAGTTCTTTGGGTGAAAATGCCTTGTTGATGGCAGAGGTCAGAGGGGAATAGCCAGACTGGTTCAAGCTGATAGAAAGTCAACAGTAACTAAAATATAAACCCTTGTTAAGACCAAGTAATGCAGAAGAGCATCTCTGAACTCAAAACACATCAAACCTTGGAGCAGATGGGCTACAGCAGGTGAAGGCCACACACAGTGCCACAGTTTAGAACAGGAAACTGAGGCTACAATTTGCACGGGCCCACCAAACCTGGACAATAGAAGATTGGAAAACGTTGCCTGTTCTGATGAGTCTCGATTTTGGCTGCTAACTTCAGATGGTAGGGTCAGAATTTGACGTAAACAACATGAAAGCATGGGTCCATCCTGCCTTGTATCAACAGTTTAGGCTGGTGGTGGTGGAATATTTTCTTGGCAGATTTTGGGCCCCAACGGGTACCAATTGAGCATTGTTTAAATGCCACAGCCAACCTGATTATTGTTGCTGACCATGTCCATCCCTTTAGGACTACAGTGTACCCATCTTCTAATGGCTAGTTCCAGCAGGATAACATGCCATGTAACAAAGCTGACAATCTCAAACTGGCTTCTTGAACATGATAAAATGTTCAGTGAGGATGAATGTTTCACAATCTACTATTTGCAGAAGACTTCAGCACCATAATCACAAGGCTACACTGCAAGATGTAAACATCTGATTAGCTCCAAAAACAGAAAGACCAGATGAGCATTTGTTAATAAAGTAGAGAGATCAGCCAGTGCAGTTTTAAAACAGATTTTTATGGACAAATGAGAGTAAGCTAACATTTATTTAAAGTGACGGAAAGGCAAATGTGTGTAGAACAAAGAAGGAACTTCAGCTGATCCGCAGCATAGCACACCATCTGCCAAGCATAGGGGAGGTGGTGTAATGGCCTGTGCATATGTGGCTGGCTCTAGAACGGACTTGCTAATATTTATTGATGATGTAATGAATGATGCCAGCAGAATAAATTCAGTAGTGTAAAGAAAGAACATCTTGACTAAGAATGTATAAGAAAATGCAACCAGACTGAGTGGGGACGGCATTTCACACTGTAACAGGACAATAACCCAACTCAACTTGTGTTAATCATGGGAAAATGTGGACATTTGTAGACTGGTCAATCAAAGGATCTCAAACAATGATCCCAAATGTGTCAATGGGTCAGAAACTCACTGTTGACATTGCACACAAGGGATTTGTGAATAAATATTAGCTGTAAATGTACATTTGCTACTCTTCAAAGTCCATTGACGCTCCAGTGCAAACATTTCTATTAATAGCTCTGGAACAGCTTTTAATAGCTCTACAGTAGACCAGTGGCACCCCAGACATTTTTCATAGGGGTGGCCAGAGTGGGCCACTGAAAATCTTGGTGTGACACACCAAAACCAAAAGCCATAACTCAATTTCAGGAATTCTAATATGTTGATTTAGTACATAACCTAGTGGCTGGGGTTATAGGTTGGATGTCTATGAAAGCACTTTGTCACAACTGCTTATTTAAAAAAGTCTTTATAAAAAAAATTAGATTGATTGAATTTGATTGAAAGCTATGTCAATATGGGAAATAAGGAATCACATATACTGATATACTTTGGTTTCCTATTTAACGTTACTAATTATCTGATGTGCATAATATTATGGGTAGTAATATTTTAAGTTCCACAAAAATTGCTGTTTTAATGAGTTATGTACCTGTATATTCATGTGTTAGGTGGTTCAGTTTTCAAATAGTCTATAGTTGTCCTTTTCCTTAAGAAATAAACTATACAGCTTTAATTGGTGTCTTGCAGACCGTTTAAATCGCTGATAAATTATATTTTTATTGTTAATTGGGATTGTTATTCTTAATGTTTTTATTGTATATTTCCATTTTTTGAATATGGTTTTATTGTTGTAACACAGGGCTCAGCTGTAAAAGAGACATTGGTAATAAAATAAATAAAAAAAAGCATTTGAACTAGGGCCATTGGGGACCCCAGAGGGTTTATAGGCCAAATAATAATAATAAAATTATGTTATAAAACCTGAAAAGGAATTTAATCTGCTTTCACCACATGGGGTATACATGTTGACATTGGCCATGTCATTCATCATTCATGCCTTATAATAATTGAATATAGATCTGAGAGCATGTTAATGAAGGTTTTACAGCTTAGCAATGAAGATTACAGTAAAATAACATCTCTGGAATGATGTAGGACATCATAAAACAGGTTACATGCCAATATGGATTTTTATGGTTTACGTGCATTCTACAATAAGAATCCAATTATGTTAACATATATCTACAGTATATGACTTTTGCATAAACATATGTGTTTCAAAAGGTTCATCTTGTAGCAAAGAGTCCTCTGAATCCAACACTTTAAAGCATTTCACTGTAAGACGAAGGATTACACTTTCACATTTGTTAATAGTGTTTTAGTCCAATGTTACCTGTTATAGTGCAGTGTGATTTCCAACACAATTCAAGGGAATTAAAAAAGAAAAGTTTCAGAGTTGATTAATTATGCTACACCGTATGGTGTTAAGTATATCGAAACTCATTAGTCTTAAAATGTTTAGGTGTCACTTACCCTGCAAAAAATATATAAATAAGAATAAAGATATTGTACAAATGGAGCTATGGCAGATTTGAATCCGTTAAAGACAGAAACAATACATCTTATTAAAAATAAAACATGTTTTGCATAGATCTACATTTCAGCAAAAGTCTTTCTCCATGTTTGACCCACTATAATCTAGAAAGAAAATAAAACACATAAAGAGGTAACATATTGGTCTCAACTTGTCAACAAATGAGCTCAGCTTTTCAGAACTTAATGCACAGTAGGTAGAAGCAGTATTGACAGATGGCATCTGTCATAGCCCTGGTTATCTCATACAAAACATGCATCACTTTTATCACGTCTTAGACTTCTCCCACCCGACTCAGTGAGGGCGGGATATTGATTCAGATGATCAGGCTTGTGCACAGATAGACCTCAAGGGACTTGAGCCCCTGCCCTATTTCCCTCAGACTAAAAAAGTTCTGGTGTCACAGTTTTTAAATACTATTTAAAACACTATTATACTCTAAGATTATACAAAGCAAAATCAACAGTGTTAAATCAACTCTGAGAGTGTTAAATCAACACTCTCAGTGCTTATATACTTCCCATTGGTGCAATAGTGTTGATTTAACACTGTTGATTTTGCTGTGTATATAATCACATTCTTCAAAATGTAATTTTCTGATATTTCAGGTCCCCCCTTCACCCACTCTAATACTGTAAATGATTTGTTACAGTTTCCTTTCAGGTGAGAAAACATAAAAGCAATTCACACTGACACAATCACTTGAATATTCAGTACTCAGTTAGCAATGCTTGATTCCCACACACTTGTACTTAGACACAGGTTTACAAGCTAGCTGCCCTATTATACTGTTCAACTTTAAATAAGTAGCAAGCAGTCTACAATTTGTGGTAAATACAATATATTACAGTTGTGCAAAAAAGTATTTAGTGAGCCACCAATTGTGCAAGTTCTCCCACTTAAAAAGATGGGAGAGGCCTGTAATTTCCGTTATAGGTACACTTCAACTATGAGAGACAAAATGAGAAAAACAAAATCCAGAAAATAACATTGTAGGATTTTTTATGAATGTATTGGTAAATTATGGTGGAAAATAAGTATTTGGTCACCTACAAACAAGCAATATTTCTAGATCTCACAGACCTGTAGCTTCTTCTTTAAGAGGCTCCTCTGTCCTCCACTCATTACCTGTATTAATGACACCTGTTTGAACATGTTATCAGTATAAAAGACACCTGTCCACAACCTCAAACAGTCACACTTCAAACTCCACTATGGCCAAGACCAAAGAGCTGTCAAAGGACACCAGAAACAGAATTGTGACCTGCACCAGGCTGGGAAGACTGAATCTGCAATAGGTAAGCAGCTTGGTGTGAAGAAATGTGGGAGCAACTGTGGGAGCAATTATAAGAAAATGGAAGACATATAAGACCACTGATAATCTCCCTCGATCCGGGGCTCCATACAAGATCTCACCCTGTGGGGTCAAAATGATACTAACAGTAACACACTATGCCGCCAGGGACTCAAATCCTGCAGTGCCAGACATGTCCCCCTGCTTAAACCAGTACATGTCCATGCCCATCTGAGGTTTGCTAGAGAGCATTTGGATGATCTAGAAGAGGACTGGGAGAATGTCATATGGTCAGATGAAACCAAAATATAACTATATTTTGGTAAAAACTCAACTCGTCGTGTTCGGAGGAGAAAGAATGCTGAGTTGCATCCAAAGAACACCATACCTACTGTGAAGCATGGGGGTGGAAACATCATGCTTTGGGCCTGTTTGTCTGCAAAGGGACCAGGACAACTGATCCATGTAAAGGAAAGAATGAATGGGGCCATGTATTGTGAGATTTTGAGTGAAAACCTCCTTTCATCAACAAGGGCATTGAAGATGAAATTTTGCTGGGTCTTTCAGCATGACAATGATCCCAAACACACCACCCGGGCAATGAAGGAGTGGCTTTGTAAGAAGCATTTCAGGGTCCTGGAGTCGCCAAGCCAGTCACCAGATCTCAACCCCATAGAAAATCTTTGGAGGGAGTTGAAAGTCTGTATTGCCAATTGACAGCCCAAAAGCATCACTGCTCTAGAGGAGATCTGCATGGAGGAATGGGCCAAAATACCAGCAACAGTGTGTGAAAACCTTCTGAAGATTTACAGAAAACATTTGACCTCTGTCATTGTTAACAAAGGGTATATAACAAAGTATTGAGATGAACATTTGTTCATAATTTACCAATAAATTCATTACAAATCCTACAATGTTATTTTCTGGATTTTTTTTCTCAAGTGTAACCATGATGAAAATTACAGGCTGCTCTCATCTTTTTCAGTGGGAGAACTTGCATAATTGGTCACCTAACGTAATTCTGAATGATCACTTTTATCCTGATGGCAGTTGTCTCTTTCAGGATGACAACAAGGGGTGACTATAGATTTCAAAGAAAGTGTTGACTTTTATTTTTAATTGATGGTTTTAGTCAAAATAATTGTATGAACCATGTAGGAATTACAACAGTGTTGCTATATATAGACCCTGAATATTAGGGTCTCAAACGTAAGGTGACAAACAAACATAATCATTAATTAAATTGTGAGTTTGAATATTTATGGACCTGGCTGTATGTATGTACATATATAATAAGTGATAACTGTCAGTATGTCAACATACATTATACTTTTGTAAATCTGTGGCTATAAATCAGAAGGAATCATTATGGAGGGAATTTTTTAAGTGTTAGTTGATTATTTGAGGGATGAAATTTTTTGCTCTCCCACATTTTAGCACACCAGCGCCCTCTGCTGGTCAGCTGCAGGAATGACAGCGTGGTCTGCATGGCCAGAAAATGGACTACCAAAAAGACTACTTACTGAAAATGCAACAGCGCGCCCTGTTGATCAGGAGATGAAACACACTCAAACTCTGACAAAACATGAAGTTTGTGTGAAAGAGCTTGCACTGCAGTACACCATCAGGGATTTTGGGCTCCATTAAAAAATATTATATTGGCGTGATGCATTCATTCAGTGGAATTCACTATTTGATGCAAAACTGAATGCCTCTAGTATAACACATGTGATGATGGTGATCTTTTACAGTGTAAATGTAATTTTAATGGTACAAGTCTTGACAATAAAATTTTAAACATAATGAATAACAAATATAACTTCAATATACAGCTCTGGACAAAATTTAGAGACCACTGCAAAACCATCTGTGTCTCTGGTTTTACTGTTGATAGGTTTGGGTAAAATTTACATTTTTGTTTTAATCCATAAACTACTGAAAACATTTCTGGTCAAAATAACAAAAAAGATCCAGTATTATCAGACTAAACAATGCAAAGAAAATAAGTTCATTTTCATTTTTAAACAACACAATACTAATGTGTTAACTTAGGAAGAGTTCAATATTCAATATTTGGTGGAATAATAATAGTTATATAATAATATAAATTGTCCTTCTTTTTTGGGGAGGGGGGTTAAAAATTAATATTTTTAATGACAGAACAGTTGAAGCATATGCTAGCTAGGGAGACAGGTATACAGGAGAAGACAGAGAGTAAGGACAGAGTACGCCAGGTCACATGTTGTCTAATGTCAGGAGATTAGATGATTTGATATGTTTTATTTCATAAATGTTTAGTAAAGCTTGAGTCCAGGTATAGTATCGTATTTTAATTCAATAAATGGCAATGCACATTGTCATTGGTGGTCATTAGGGGAATGTGGGGCACAGCCCCACCTGTTGTCAACAGAAAGAACTGCAATCAAATTATGTTATTTTTAATTCTTAAAGATTATTATCTGCTATTATTTATTATCTTTGAATATAGCATCTTCCTAAATTGCATATAATTAGTGTTAGTATTTTATTTCATGTGTTTTGTGGAGCTATGCTGTTTGTTAACATTGTACTTTTACTGGTATGTAGTCTTGTCTTTTGAAATAGATGGAGCCCCACCAATTCTTACTTACACCACTGGACCTTGAACTATCAATATTCTCATTAAAAGTGAGTTTTGATATAACCAATACTGATCGATTTTCATTTATATACCACCTGTCCAAATCATGCTACAAATCATTCATTACATTTTTTTGTAACGTGATTTGACTATTTCAAAATGTAGTATTTGAGGGCAGTTGGTTTTTACGTGAACACACTCTAAATGTTACTAGTTTGTCAAAACTCAATGGAATGTTTTTATCTAAGCAAATCAAGCAGATTCTATTTCTTTAGTCTGACATACAAATGTAATTAAGGTACATGAGCAGACATCATACAAATCACTTTTAGTGTACAGAAAATTAAGAGAAAACACAATCATCACAGCATAACATTGAAAAAATTCAAACTTCAGGGATATCAATCATTCTAGTTAGGACGCATAAGTGATTGTGAATCAATGTCACCTGTTTTGGTGCAAATGAAAGTGATGACAAGTGCACTGGAGGCAACAGCAAGACAACCCCCAAAAAGGGAATGGTTTTGAAGGTGTAGGCCACAGACAGTTGCGCTCTCATCCTTCCTGACTGATTCTTCTACAGTTTTGCGTTTTGCTAGTGACCTTGTCACTACCGGTAGCATGAGGCAGTACCTGCAGCCCATTCAGGTTGCACAGGTAGTCCAGCTCCTCCAGGATGGCACATCCATACTTGCCGTCGCAATGTTTGCTGTGTCACCCAGTATTCTCAAGTCAAGAGCATGGAAGAGATACCAGGAGATGGCTATTAGATGAGGCAACCTGGACAGGTCCGTAGAAGGGCATCAACCCAGCAGCAGGACTGGTATCTTCTCCTTTGTGCAAGGGGAACAGGAGCACCACTGCCAGAACCCTACAAAATGACCTCCACAGGGCTACTGTCCATGTTAATGACCAAACTGTCAGAAACAGACTTCATGAGGGTAGCATGAAGGCCTGACATCCTCTAATGGGACCTGTGCTCACAGCCCAGCACCGTGCAGATCAAATCAGCATTCGCCAGAGAACCCCAGACTTGGCAGGTCTGCCATTGGTGCCCCGTTCTCTTCACAGATGAGAGCAGGTTCACAATGAGCACATGTGACAGAGTCTGAAGACGCACTAGTGAAAGCTATGCTGCCTGCTACCTCATCCAGCATGATTGGTTTGGCAGTGGGTCAGTCATGGTGTGCATACAGCCCCTTGGGGGCCATACACACTGCTACTATGTCACATCATGAGTTGCCATGGTACCCGATGTGTGATTTGAGGGTTCCCTAAATTTCTTTGGACATGTAGTTAATATATATATATATATATATATACAGTGCCTTGCGAAAGTATTCGGCCCCCTTGAACTTTGACCTTTTGCCACATTTCAGGCTTCAAACAAAGATATGAAACTGTATTTTTTTGTGCAGAATCAACAACAAGTGCGACACAATCATCAAGTGGAACGAAATTTATAGGATATTTCAAACTATTTTAACAAAAATTGGGCGTGCAAAATTATTTTAATAATATATAAGATAATATATCTTAAGTTAATACTTTGTAGCGCCACCTTTTGCTGCGATTACAGCTGTAAGTCGCTTGGGGTATGTCTCTATCAATTTTGCACATCGAGAGACTGAAATTTTTGCCCATTCCTCCTTGCAAAACAGCACAAGCTTAGTGAAGCTGGATGGAGAGTGTTTGTGAACAGCAGTTTTCAGTTCTTTCCACAGCTTCTTGATTGGATTCAGGTCTGGTCTTTGACTTGGCCATTCTAACACCTGGATATGTTTATTTGTGAACCATTCCATTGTAGATTTTGCTTGATGTTTTGGATCATTGTCTTGTTGGAAGACAAATCTCCGTCCCAGTCTCAGGTCTTTTGCAGACTCCATCAGGTTTTCTTCCAGAATGGTCCTGTATTTGGCTCCATATATCTTCCCATAAATTTTAGCCATGTTCCCTGTCCCTGCTGAAGAAAAGCAGGCCCAAACCATGATGCTGCCACCACCATGTTTGACAGTGGGGATGGTGTGTTCAGGGTGATGAGCTGTGTTGCTTTTACACCAAACATAACGTTTTGCATTGTTGCCAAAAAGTTCGATTTTGGTTTCATCTGACCAGAGCACCTTCTTCCACATGTTTGGTGTCTCCCAGGTGGCTTGAGGCAAACTTTAAATGACACTTTTTATGGATATCTTTCAGAAATGGCTTTCTTCTTCCCACTCTTCCATAAAGGCCAGATTTGTGCAGTATACGACTGATTGTTGTCCTATGGACCGACTCGCCCACCTCAGCTGTAGATCTCTGCAGTTCATCCAGAGTGATCATGGGCCTCTTGGCTGCATCTCTGATCAGTATTCTCCTTGTAAGAGCTGAAAGTTTAGAAGGACGGCCGGGTCTTGTTAGATTTGCAGTGGTCTGATACTCCTTCCATTTCAATATTATCGCTTGCACAGTGATCCTTGGGATGTTTAAAGCTTGGGAAATCTTTCCGTATCCAAATCCGGCTTTAAACTTCTCCACAACAGTATCTCGGACCTGCCTGGTGTGTTCCTTGTTCTTCATGATGCTCTCTGTGCTTTCAACGGACCTCTGAGACTATCACAGAGCAGGTGCATTTATACGGAGACTTGATTACACACAGGTGGATTCTATTTATCATCATTAGTCATTTAGGTCAACGTTGGATCATTCAGAGATCCTCACTGAACTTCTGGAGAGAGTTTGCTGCACTGAAAGTAAAGGGGCTGAATAATTTTGCTCGCCCAATTTGTCAGTTTTTTATTTGTTAAAAAGTTGGAAATATCCAATAAATTTTGTTCCACTTCATGATTGTGTCCCACTCGTTGCTGCTTCTTCACAAAAAAATACAGTTTTATATCTTTATGTTTGAAGCCTGAAATGTGGCAAAAGGTCAAAATGTTCCAGGGGGCCGAATACTTTCGGATAGCACTGTATATAGATATACACAAATTTTAATCCCTAACCATTGAGCAACCGGACTCCCCTTTTAAAAGCGCTTAAGCGCTTAAATATATATTTAAGCGCTTTTAAAAGGGGAGTCCGGTTGCTCAGTGGTTAGGGAGTAAAATTTGTAGTCAAAAGGTTGTTGGTTGAATTCCTGACTGTGCCACTTGTCATTGTTTGGGCATGGTGCTTAGTTTTTCCAGGGAAATGCCACTGTACTTACTGTAAGTCACTCTGGATGAGAGTGTCTGCTAAAATGTTAATTTTTTACAAATACAAGGAGAGTTATTTTTAAACTGGGAGGAGTTTAATACGCACTATTTTTCTATTAAAAACACACAAAAGGCAAAGTACGATCAAGGTTGATTTATTTTCTTCCAAAAACTCATTAAACCCAATGGAAAAATTACAAACTAAGCATTTTACATATGGCCTAATAATAAATGGACAATGTGTGAAAAGATAAACATGTTTGTGAACAAGTAACAAATATAAATGTATAAAAGAGAAAGTTAAATAAACAAATATAAAATGTTATCAAATACAATTCCTCAGAAAATCCTCAACATTTGGGAAAAGATAGACACCAATATTTTTTTTCTTCTGGATATTACTGTATACATTTTGTGTCGATGTAAAATTAGGGAAATGGCATGTCATTATTTTTGGTATACCTATGTTACAATGCAAATTCTTTATTAGAGCCAATGTCCATTTTGTCACATTCTAGTTAACAACCGACCCAGAAAGTGACCACCAAATATAAGGCAAGAAGACCATGCCCACCGAGCTCGCACAGTCTAATGTGTTCACAACTATGTCATTTCTTCACTTATCAATATCAGTCCTTCAGTAAAACTTTTCATTAAACCTTTTTTCAAAAAATAATCTTTCATGTCAGAAATCTAGTACATCCACTCTATAGTTAGAGTAAGCTATTTTATAGTTTCCTCCACAAACATGACATCGGTTATTGACCGCATGTTAATGTTGCCTTTATAGCATTTTGTTTTACCAAAACATACAGTGTAATGAAAAGTGAATTGCCGAGGTGGTAAAAGTACTTTCACTCAGTACTATTACCACCTCTGGTTAGTTGTGAGCGTTATATCTACATTTTGGATTTATCTTCTCCTAATTTGACCTAGTATTTCTACTTTTACTACTGTACTTTTGTTTTCCAATTCAGGATTAAAATGCACCAGGAAGAGTCCACTTTCTCCAGCCAATTAACCATGTTTGAGCTTGCTTTGCCCAATTTGTGAAGTCGCTCCATGATAAGGCAGCCCTTTTAAACCACCCTGGACTGGGCTGAGCCAATTGGTACCATCCTCTAATGGAGTGAGCAACACTGTCATCTGTTAATATTCTTGGATTAAATGTGTTAAAAATTTTGCCAGTAAAACAATCCTTTTGAAGTTCCTCCAGGAGGATTAAACTGTGTCAGACATGTGGTGTAAAAGGTTTGTCATCTGTCAGAAGTGTTGGAGATATTAGTATCTGTGTAAACATTGTATGAAAACTGGAATTCAATAAAAATACCATATAAAAATACTTTAGTGTAAAGACTGTAAGGTTGAGTAGAATAAATACAAAAATATTGTAAACCTACTGAAATAAACTGGGGTGCAGTATCAGAACTCATGTAGCACCAATCAGTTGACTGATACATTCAATAAAAGACAGTTATGCTTCCATATTTTAGAATGTTTTGGTGAATTGTAGTTTCACAATGATGGCTGAAAATGTAGATTTTATAATGCTATGAGTGAATTTGTATTTTTATAATGAAAAGAATTTGTAGTTTTTTTATGATTTGGGTGCATTTTCAGAATGATATGAGTGACTTGCCATTACGTCAATAAAGTTATACACTTTCTACTATATAGAATGACAAGTATTGCTTTTAAAGGAAAAAACTGCATACAAACAAAAAATAAGAAATAGTATTCTTTGCATTTCTGCACTGTTGTTGTAATCCTTTGTTATTGCCTTGTATTTCTTGTATTATTTGGGTTGGGTGGAGAGAATGGCTGAAGGGGGTGGAGCCTTTTGTCAATAAGGGATGACGGGAATGCTTTTCGTGGGGAGGGAGGGGTGAGTGTATGGATCATTGGTAGTTAAGCGGCTGCACGCAGGTGATTGTACATTTAAAATTGAAAATAACGTAAATAAAAAACATATCATTTTATTTTTGTTGGGAAAATGAGATGCTACAACCAATGTGTTAATTTACTGGGAATAACAAACAGAAAGGAAGGTGAGTTAGTGCTGAAATGTGTAAACGATAGCTTTCAAACGATGCTGTAACAAAAATACACTTGTGCATAAAAAATTATAAGTATGTGTGTCAAGCATCACTATGAAATAATATCTGTTTAAAAAAAATGTGTTAGGGTCATGTGAAGTGCTAGGTTTCATATTGATATGTAGACATAAAGAGAAAGACGAAAGAGAAAATGGAAAGCGAATACATTTACAATTTACAATCACTCTCTCACACATATACACACACAACCAACGACACATGGAGAACCAGACATATACACAGATTACAACATTGTTGGTGGAATAGCGGGGGAGCTGTTTGAAGCAGGGCTGCTAAATTCACCAGATATCCAGCAGTTTGGTCACTTTGTTTCACCAGATGGGGGAGACGATCCCAAAAGAGGAGACTTTGGTGACACCTTGAGAAGGGAAAACAATGTAAATTATAACCTGCTGCATCCACAACAGTCGAGTCCATTGAAACTTCATTGAGAAGGATGGGCTCATATTATTAGTTGAAATGAAGGAAATGGAATGGCATCGCAAAGTGGAATTAATATGTTTAACACCACCCAATTGACTCCAGTCCAGACATTAATATAAGCCCATTCTCCTCAATAAAGTTTCAATGGCCTCCACTGGTATATGTGCGTATAAGTAGGTTTGATAGCACTTACAGGGGAAGGAGGCTTGGCGAAGTTGAGGTGAGCATAGAGCAGCACAGCGATGTCATTGTGGCTGGCTTCCAGGGCTATGGACAGGGCAGAACTGCCATCCTGGTGGACAGATAGATACTAATGAGTGGTTGGCTGCCAAAGAGAGGCAAGACAAAGTAGGTCAGAGCGAGGGAAAGATGAGACTGAATGAGACAGGGTTGCGGGCTGGAGATACACCACACAAAGATGACAAAATACAGTGCAGAGAGACATCGCTCCCCCTAAGAAACACTGGCACAGTAGGCATGGAGGACATATAGAGAATGGAAATAAAAACAATAAAAGGCAGAAAAAGTTGTGTGCGAAATGAAACAAATTCTGTTGTCATATTTGTTGACTCACGTTATCAGTGAGTGTGGCATCACAGCCTGGTACGGACAGCAGCTGGCGAACGATGTCCACGTGGCCGTGCTCGCAGGCACACATGAGCGCCGTCGACCCGTCGTCATCGCGGGTGTTGACCTGCGCCCCACAGGAGAGCAGAGCTCGTACCATGTCCCCTCGTCCGTGACTCACCGCAAGCATCAGGGCCGTTTGCCCTGCCTAAGAAAATGCTAAAACTATTAAATACAGTAAAATGTAGTCTTATAAATATACATATATATATATATATATATATATATATATATATATATATATATATATATATATATATATATATATATATATAATAAAATATGGGGAGCCTAATCTATTGGGTGTATAGTTAAATATGCTTAAGATTAAATGTCTGGAGTATAACAACTGTTTATTTTTCAAGTAGATGTATAGTATCTTTACTACTTTTAATACTTTATTTTAAAGTATAGTGCTTTAAAATAAATCCCCACAAAGCTGGAAAATATGTATATGGTGCGCAACACACAAAACCCAGTGTTTTTTTGTTTTGCACACTTTTTTTTGCGTTGCGCAGCATTCCATTCACTCCGGTCCCGAGCTTAATACGAGCCCGTCCTCCCCAATTAACATCCACCGACCGCGGCTGATATATATTTAATTAAATGTAAATAATGTGTATATGTAAATTTATAAACAGAACAGTAGGCAGCAGGAGACCAGTAGGGAGAGACAGAGAGGAAGGGCACAGACAGTCGGCCGAGCCGGGGCTCAAACCCCCAACGCAAGGGTGTATGTGTAGACCGGAGTCAGGGGAACTTAGACAGCTACACCACCTTCAACACTTCAGTCAAAACAGTTTTGTCGTTTTTATAACACATTTTAATAAAATAATTTTGGAATAACGCCAAGGCATTAAACCTTGATTGATTTATTTGACATGAATCCAACCAGCTTGCATTTAAAGAAGCTCGCTGACTAAAGTGGTCAGAGGAGAGAGCCATTTTGTCAGAGGCTTGATAGGGCCATAATCGAGCTTACTGAGCTCGCCTGTGTGCATGGAGCTTTTCTGTCCAGCAGGGGGCAGACTGTACCTGGCTAGCTTTGGCGTTGACGTCCCCTGTGCGCAGCAGCTGTAGGACTGTCTGAAGGTCATTGTCAGTGTGGAAGGCAGCCAAAGCTGTCAGCATGATGGCTGTGTAGCCTGCCTTGTTCTGCTTGTCAGCATTGACCAGGCCTGAGAAAAAAAAGAGAGAGTGAGAGGGAGGGAGTAAGAGAGGGAGAGAGAGAGAAACAAAGGGTTAAATAGAGAGAGAGATAAAGGGGTGGGGACCTTTCTAGCAGAGCTGCAGTACATGGAGTTCAGTGAGTAAACTGTCCCTCTGGCTCATTGTCAGCACACAAGTCTATGTTAGATGTATATTAATATAGCTCTGATCCATGTAGCGTGCACACAAACCACCCAACACTTACACACCGTACTGTAAAAGCAAAGCAGCTGTCGGAGTGTATATACACAGACCCCGCGTTCACTCACCAGTGTCCAATAGTAGCTTGACCACAGGGAAATTGGAGTGGGAGACAGTATAGTGCAGAGCTGTGTTGCCGTTGCCGTCGGCCATGTTGACCACAAACTCTAGCAGCTGTGAGGAGATGGAGGAGAAATTGTCCATGTAGGCCCTGACCACCGCCGTGTCGGCCGCCTTGTGACAGGACACCCGCAGCCACTCCTGCAGCACGGTGGTGTAGGCTGTCCTCTGGATAGAAGAAACATAGAAACTGAGCTCAGAAAAACACACGAATGGAGGTGTAACAACTGAGAGAACATAGATTATGTTATGGCCAATACCAATGTTCGGGCACGAAGACTGACGAGAAAGTATAAATGACATCATCCTTTCTCTCCTTTATCTTAGAGCAGGGATGTCAAACCGGTTCCACGGAGGGCCAAGTGTATGCTGGTTTTTGGTCTTTCCTTTCAATTAGAGCCCAATTAAGAACTAGACTGCCAGGTGAGGGGAGATCTTAACCAATTAGTAACCTATTCAATCAGTCAGGTACAAGGTAAGAGCGAAAACCTGCATACACTCGGCCCTCCGTGGAACCGGTTTGACACCTGTGTCTTAGAGGGTTAACCCGGAATTATAAAGCGCATAAGAACTGGCTTTGAATCCTGGAATTCCAGATGAACACAATGATGTAGAAGCAATTCCTAACTATATATAACAAGTAAAAAGATAAACACTCGGTGAGACGAGCAGTAAAGAGGAGAGTACCATACCGCCCCCTGCTGGCTGAAGGCATTGGGTTCACCCAGGGCTTTCTGCAGGGCTTTCAGTGATGCAATCAGGCTCTCACTCAACACCAATCTGACAGAGATGAATGAAAACAAGGCAGCAAATACACAGATTATATACAAAACATCATACTGCAGCTGAAATCATTAGTGAAGATCAAACGTGTTAAACTGGCTACCTCGTGTCTTGATTTGCTGCTGTAGTAACACCTGAGGTGATTTCAGGGGCTGGTGTCGAGGCTGAAGAGTTGATGATGCTCTGCTGGGAACTTTGTTCACTTGCTGGGAAACGGGTTGCCCCGTTCTGAGGGGCAAGGTCAGTAGTTTGTGACTGGATGGCATCTTTATGGATGGCGACAGCAGTGGTATTTGATTGGGTGACATTCGGCTTTGTGTCAGTGGCAGCTGGTTGGCATCTGGGTGGCTTGGGTGGAGCGGGACATGTAGCAGCTAGTTCAGCGCTAGTACTACGTTCCTGAGGAACTGGCGCTGAGACATGTGATTGGATAATACTCTCCTGGTTTACACAGTTATTGGATGGCCTCAGGGGAGTACTCTCAGTGGGGGCGGGACCAGAGGCAGGTGGCTGAGCGACACATTGTCGCTCGCCAGTCTCAGAGGCTGGTAATTGGATGGCTGCATGCTGCAGTCTTGTGTCTATGGCTACTGACTGGTGGTCGCCTTGCACAGGGGCAGCTTTGCTGGCTGGTGGTTGGACGGTAGTGGTTGGGGTCGGGCTAGCTTGTTCTCCCTCAGTGGTGGAGACCGACTGCCCTGGAAGCTTCTCGGGGGCCTCATGGTACTCACTGGCATCGCTCTCTTCTGAACTCTCACTGCTGCTGTCGTCAGAGGACGTGGACTCATACCTGAAGGACAGTGGTGAACTCATTCAGTACACTCACGTTACACTGTTATACATGTAAACATTGTCATACTCCATAACACACACCCTCCATTGACTCCAATGAACTGCAGGTTCTTCTTGGTGGACGGGGAGCCAGGTTCTCCATTGGCCTTGCGCTTCATGATGGACCTGAGGGCGGTCTGGGGAGACCCTGCTTCTGCCGGATGGAACAGCTATGTTACGTTACCCCAGGGAAATTCAGATTGTTACGCTCAGGAGGAAGGGTCTGAACTTACCTGGTTTGGGCAGGTCTTCCTGAGAGTGGACACTGTCCACTGCAGTGCGCTGGTGTGTCTCTCCTTCCTTCAGACGCAGTGAAGCCATCTGATTACCAATTGTATCCATGGCGATGGCAGGATTGGTGACAGGCACAGAGGTAGACAGCTCACTCCTCAGGACCTCTCTGACCTGCTTGGAGGAGATGGCGACGGGCAGATCGACGGGTGCGTCTGAAGGAAAGGAGACGATGGAGCAATGAAGACATGAACTAATCCCAGACTCGTTTACATTTACAAACGGCATGCATTAGTGATTGCATATGTTTTAATAGATCACCCACCAGAGTCTGGGTTTAAGGAAACCTACTGAACGTCATACCACTTATCAGTGAACGTACACCCACCCAAGGCCTGCGCGTGTCCTCTGTGACATCCCTCGAGGAGATGAGCGCCTGTAGGCAGGGCGGGGGAGCTGCACCCTTCTGCTCGTAGCAACTTGCCCACCCCCACCACAGTGGCTGGCTGCTCCAGAGTGTACACCTGGATTCCCACAGTCCTCAGCTCCCGGGGACGGGGTTGCTGAGTGAAGCTAACCACTGTCTGCAGGCTGTGTCCCTGCTGCTCCTGCCAGCCCAGACTAGTGGCCCGGACCGAGTTGTCCGCCTGGGGAGGGCGAGCCAGAGTTTGTTGCTGGGCAGCCTGCAGCTCCTGCATCGTCTTCCTCAACTGGCCCTCCAGCCGGCCCACCTGGCTCTTCAGGGCGTCGGTCTCACCCCCCAGCCCCAAGTCCTGCTCCTTCACACCCACGCCCACCTGCCGGCTGCCCCTGGCCTCCTCCGGCCCCACTCCGATGGAACGCACCTCCCGTCGCCCCGCCGGCCGCGCCCCGCCCACGATCACCGTGTCCTCAATCTCACAGCCTGAGTCCATCTGCGGCTTTGAGCCCTCAGGGCTGGTTGGCGACGTGGGGGACAGAGGCTGAGCTGTGGCCCTGGTCGGGGCGGCGCGGGCATCTACAGCCCCACAGCGCACTTCTTCCTCCGGGATGTCGATGTAGAGCTCGCCTCGGGAGCGGCCGGCTCTGCCGAAGCCCATGGTGTGCCCCAGGAACTTCTGGCTCTTCAATTGCACACTCAGTTGCCTCTTCTCCTCCTGCAAGACGGAGATCTTCACCTGGAGCACTGGGATGGTCTTCACCTGCTCCTCCAGCTCTCGTATCTTCCTCAGGGCCACCGCCATCTGCTCTCTGACGTGCTGCAGGTGGGCCGGAGTGGGCGACACTGGGGTGGACAGGCCTGAGCTCATGGGGGTGTAAGAGCCTGTTCCTCCACTGTGGGTGCGGTTGTAGCTGTGGGCGCTGCTCAGGGAGGTGGTCGACCCGGCCACGCTGTTGTGCATGCTGCCCAGCGTGCTAGAGAACCTCCTGGGCGTCCCGTCTTTCTCCTCCTCCAGCTTCCTGCGGGCGTCCTGCAGGGTCCTCTCCACGCGGGCAGTGCTGAAGTTGGGCCTCTGGGAGTGAGAGCCTTGTGGGTGGTAGCCCGGCGCGCAGTAGGAGAACGACGAGTGACGGCTGTCCTGGCTGGTGTTGGAGCATAGGGACTCAGTGGACGTCCACCAGGAGCCCGTGTACCCGTACCCTCGCGGAAGGGACCCGTAGCGGGTACGCCGTTGGACGGGCACCCTCTTGATAGTATTTCCCTTCTCGATGTCATTGACGTACTTCAGGAAGTCCAGGTCCAGACGGTAGCCGTAGGGGGTCTCCACAGTGTACGGTGCCTCCTGTTCCTTCCCGTGAATTGAGGGGGGAACGGATGTGGTCAGCTTCCCTGTAGGAGGGAGGAAATAGAGTTTAAACAGAGGAAATCTGCTGTCTAATCTCAGACTCAGACATTAGAAAATGGCCTTATCTGTTCAGACTCCTGGGTATTATGTACTGTAATTGGATCTCCAAAAACTGCTAAAGAGTTTGATCAACAAAGTAGTCGGCTATAGCTGGAACTCGATGGATTTACTTACCTAAACTGCTTAGGTTGTTTTAAATGATTTTTAATGTTTTTTTTAAGGGCAAAGACCAATTAGTCTGAGTCCTGGACTAAAATGCATGCCTAACAGAGAACCTCCATTGAAATTGTCTTTTAGTTTTGGACTAGGCTTGTCTGGGAAGCTGATGCTAAACTCACGGAATAGCTTGTTGGAGAAGATTCAGAATGAGAACAAAGAGTAAAGTCAAGGGCACACCTCCTGGGAAGCCGGGGTCCATGTGAAGCACCTGAGCCATGACGTCAGACGGTTACCCACAAAACCTCACCTGGGGGAAAGAAAGACCGTTATACCAACTGTTCACACAACACAGTCAGAGGAACTAAGTAATCAACAAGAGAGGGAAAGCATAGACCAGTGATAAGAGCCACATACAATGACTGCCATTGTGGCTAAGGAGTCTCAGCTTTCTCTACACCCGTGGGGGCGGAGTAAAGAAAGCTGGGTTTCTATTGGGCAATATAGACAAGATGTTCCTTATATAGATGGACATGTGTGTTTAAATGATGCATCTTTAATGTAATGGCTAAAGATGTACTGTGTACCATCTAAACACCATGCAGAAAGAATGTTTGCTTAGTATGTCATCACACCATGTGTGTTTATTAATAGCAGGGCTAAATTGAATTGATCATCTGGCAATTCTGGCAAATGCTGATTTGCAGGGCCGGTGGCGAAATTAATCTGTTGGATGGGTATTTGATTGGACAGGCACATGTCACAGTTTGGCCTACATAAGCATTTTCAAAAGGGTGGTATACTAACCTTTGTGGACAAATATTTTTTTAAAGTAATACATTTTAATGTAGCATCGATAACTGTCATGAGCAGCAAAGCAATTTAGCACATTTTATTCTAATACTTAGTTGGATCAAAAAATCTTTCTGTTTAGTCACAATGGAAATCTATGAGAGAATTTGTTCTAAGGCAGTCATTGAAAAATAAATTGCAACTTCAGAAAAATGGCTCCTACAAAGGTTAACCAAGCTCTTAGACGGCTCAGATGAACTTCTTCTTGATATGCTTCTGGGAAACAAGGCCCTGATCTGAAACATATATATATGGATGGTCATAACTAACAACCCATCTACCATCCTGTTAATATCTTGAAGAACCTCTCTGTGGGATAAATTAAGCCTCAATCACTATCATTTCTTTGCTTTTCTGTCTGCATATTTTCTTTCTGCCTCACACTGCATATTGTGTTTGTTTCTAGTCCTAATGTTTGAGGAGCAGAAGAATTAGAAGGGGAAATTTTCCTGGCAGCGTATCGCAGAAAGAGGTTGGACACTGGGCATACAAGCCTTATTAGGAATCATTTGTGAACACTGAAAGTGGTTCTGGATTTAGGGTTTGCACTGGCTGTTAGCCTCCCTCTCCTTCTCTGTTCTCTCGCTCCCTCTCTCTTTATGTCTCTCTCTCCTTCCTCTTTCATCCTGCACCCCCCCGGTCAGCTGACGATCAGGAGATTTCAGCTGACTACTGCCCCCCCTGCGACCCCCTCTCCTTTCTCCAAAACACACACCACAGGATCGTTTGATAATAGGTGACAATTGTGAGGTATTTAGGTAGAAATTTTATCTATCTTTCATAGATTAGATTTCTAAAATATGGAATGTGCCCTTGCCCTACTAGGTTTTCTTTTTGAAACTTTTATGACCAGGCTTTTCCTCTACACTTTGCACATTTTGTCTGCTGGTGGATAAGTGGTTAGTGACATCCTGCAGCTATTTGAATTTACAAACAACAGGCCTCTGATTATCCTTGTCCACTAATGGTAAACATCCTTTGTCATTAACTGAAGGTGAGCCGTACAGTTTTAGCCTCACATCTCTACCATTAGCCACCAGATAATCACAAGCTGAATGGGAAACACCAACATTAAAAGTTTGGACCTGATGTGACATTAGTTCATGTCCAGTTAAATGTTCTGTTCTCTTCATAAGAATTGAGTCTATCGGCTCCATTGCATGACTTTCCCCTGCCCCCCCTCCATCTAAACCCATGACCCTCCTAAAGACTGTTTATTCTCTGTTTGATGGAAAGTAGGGCACTTGGAAACATTGACTAAATTGAGTTGGTACTGTATTCCTAAAGGCCTTGACTATCTCAGTTTCATCTATCTCACAGTGACATCGCCACAGAGACAAACACGCACACACACACACACACACACACACACACACACACACACACACACACACACACACACACACACACACACACACACGGAAGAACACAATCATATATAAGAAATGTAAAGATGTCAAAGGCAACCTCTTTAAAATAATGGTAGATCATGATGTGTTAGAAACAACATATGTGTATTACCTGGTGTAAGTGTAGTACAAAGTGTTTGTTAGCATTTCTAAAATATAAAATGTGAATCTGTCAGAGGTGTGTGTGCGTGAGAAAGGCCAGGAGGTGGCATGTTCATGTGTGTGGGCTGGTTGACAGGGGAACGGTTGATGAGATGTAATTAGAGTCTAATGCAAAAACACGACACGGTGACCGTCCAAGCCCACAGCGGCGTCGTCTTATTACATTCTTCTTCCCAACTCTTCCTGAACCAAGCTCTCATTTTTAGCGTGATAATCCCCCCTTTCCCGTCCCTACACACATCACACGCTGCTGTGTTTTTCTTTCCCTCTGTCTCTCGTCCGATTCATCCCCTCCCCCAAACCTTCTGTCGTTGCCTCTGCAACAGTGTCCCATTGGGTGGTTGTGTGTGTGTGTGTACACGTTGTGTGATGGTTGTGTGTGCGTGTGTACACCTTCCGTGATGGTTGTGTGTGTACACGTTGTGTGATGGTGGTGTGTGTACACCGTGTGTGATGGTTGTGTGTGTACACCGTGTGTGATGGTTGTGTTTGTGTACACCGTGTGTGATGGTTGTGTGTGTGTGTGTGTACACCATGTGTGCCTGCTCCTACGGGTCTCCAGGCTGGTTAACAGAGATCCATTGAGGGGACAGTAAACAGTGTCCAGTGTGCCCCCCCACACACACACATTCACAACCAGCCCACCATCCAACAAACCTCCACCTCCTCCGGCCGTTCACCACCCTTCTTTAGAAGGAATGTGTTGCCCTGATGCCCGCCCCTCCACTACCCCCTCTGTGCATTCCAGACCAGCGGAAGTTGACATGGGCTGCCTCCAGGGTCCCCTACACCCACTATTAAGATTAGGAATCAAAAGAGGAAACTCAGATGCTTCAAGAGAAGAGAATGGCGTCCCAGACCCTCCTGATGTGGGGTTGTATGTCAGATCGCTGCTCTGCCACTGTGCTTCAGCTCACTTTGACCGATTTTAACACGGGCACTGTCACTGTTCATGTGACAATGTACAGCTACATTATTACCACACATTATTAATAATATTATTAGTAATCAGTGGTGGCTAAGTAGTTAAATTTGAAAGTTCTGGCAGAAAACCCTCAGGGCTGCTTCTTCAAGTGTATCCAACCCATTGTCTTACTCACTGTCAGCTCAGTCTTATAGCCACAACAAGAGATTTAACTCTGCTTACAGCAAAGATACAGCTCACTTCCAAAAACCCAAAGCACATATTTCCAACCCGATCTAAAAGCAGCCGTTTGTGTGATTACTATTCTGCACAAGGGGGAATGGTTTATGAATTAGGAAACTGGGGTTTATTTTGCGTTCCTTACCAGCTGCTCAAATGCTGGAGGGAAGGTCTGTCCTCCCCAATCTCCTGGCGCTGGCGTCCCCGCTCTTCTATCCCTGGTCTGTCAGGATCAGTACCTGGTCATGCAGGGAAACATTGTGTAGAGTTTAACTTATATAGCAGCCAATGCCAACAACCGTTTCAGAATCCTAAACAAGAAAGGTGATTCAGATGAAAGAACTAGAACTATGCGTCTTGTCAAACAGCTAAACATCCAAGACAACTCAAAGGAGGTCCAGAGCAGCCTCTCCAAAAGGCTAAATACAGGCCTGTCTGTGCTAACTGGGGTAACGTAATGTTTTGTCAGGTTAATAAGGAATGGTTAGTGTAACACTAAACCACCCAGGTCTGCATTGTAAAAGCAGCTCTAGAAACACATTCCACACGTCACAGTGACAGCCTCTAACTTGAAAAACAGCCGAATAATCTCCCTCTAACACGTCAGTCAAACTCACCTCCCTACAGATCCCGAACCGGCAGATGGACCTCAGCAACACTTCAATCCCGTTAAAAAGCTCCCCTTCTCTGAGTGTGAAACACAACAACACACTTCTGTGTGGATAATCAATCCAAGGCTGGCTGGGAACCTCCCTGCCATGACATTGAGCTGTGTTTTCTGTTTTCAGGCACTTTGTAACTAATTCCTGAACTCAGCGCCATGGAACACACCCCTGTTGGGTCACAAGAACACCCGAATACATTTAAAATGGGATTGTAAAGAAATTGTGTTGCATTCTGTAAATGCATGGGACTTCACATTCATCCTGTGGCCAGTTCCAGGAAATAAGCGGTGTGATAATGGAGGATCTTTCTGAAAACTTTGACTTTCGTTGTGAAGTGCGAGCTCGCTGGCTGATACATTTCGTTGTGGAATCCTGGCCAAATGATGCAGTTGCTTTCCACTTACAGAATGTCACATTATGAACTTTTATATTTCCCGGGTCCATTGTTTAATTCCTTTGTCATGCCAATAGGACAGAGAGAGGGAACGAAATAGAGCCTTATAGAGGAACGACTACCAAATCACAAAGAGCCATTCATTCAGCCCCCAGCTCCACAGCTGGTTCTAATATAGAGCATGGAGCAGCATAGAAAGCAAATGAGAGAGAGAGAGATAGAGAGAAATAGGGAGTAGTGGTGTGAGAGAGAGAGATAAAAAGAGATAAAGATAGAGAGAGAGCAAGAGAGAGAGAGAGAGAGAGAGAGAGAGAGAGAGAGAGA
>JACXGM010003850.1:0-11926 GCA_016801145.1 Umbra pygmaea | reverse complement strand
TGAGACATGCCTGAGATTTCTATTTTCATCAGTCATGACATGAAAAATGGATTCAATTAAACTAAAAAGCATCGGGAAATATCACAATGCCGTGTAATAACAGGCCAGTACAGACCGCGAAAAGGCAGAATAACAATGTTTACTGCCCAGTGGTATGAAGCTATGCTAACTTGTGTGTACATTTCAGTTTTTGTGCAAGAAGCCAAAAAGTTCTGGAGAAATCGGTTAGACACACTCATGTCTGCTCCCCCTAACCTTTCATCACACATCTGAAAACACACCCACGTACACTACGCCTATACACACACACACACACACACACGCGCTAACACACGCTAACACACACGCTAACGCACAAACACAGCTGAATCTTTTCAGTACATTGTTTGAGGTATAAGCTCTAAGAAAATAAACTGATAGAAACATAATTACAGAGTTGCTACAGTATACCTATCTAAACACGTTGCGTAAGTGTGCTGCTAAATCCCAAACCCACTAAAACTTAACCTTTCAACAGCAACACTGAGTGCATAGAGGCCAATTCCTCAAAAGAGGAAATCACCACCTCAACATTAGACCGCAGGCTATCATGGCGAACCCTTTCACACTTACTCTACAGTACCTAAATTCATCGCACTGATGAGGTATTCGTTAAAATAGAGTATTGTGTGACTTTGATCAAGAAAGAGTTACAGGAGAGGGAGCTACATCTCAGTACTCCCTGGGGAACCAGAAACAACCCAGACACTTCCTTGCAAGGAGTCTCAAAAAGGAGAGGAAAACAAGACAGAGGGAGAAGGAACGAGGGACGAAAGAGGAGAAGTGGAAGTACTGTATTTGACAGAAAGAGGGGTGTGGATGAAAAACAAATTTCAGCGAGACTGGAGAAGGGAGGGGAAAGGACAGGGAGTGAGAGCCTTTTGTAGATGGAAACTTCTAGAATGAGAACACCATGACTCTGGTGACTCTTGTGAGATACACAATCCACTAAGTATGAATCACTGAAGCACTCATACAGTACAGCCACTCCTCTCACCGAGACAGGGCAAAGGTCACCGCCGTTAAAGAGAAGAGCTCTTGACCAAGGGTGAATTTAATTTCAAAATAACTTTAACCCTCATCCAAACAGCCCCTGCTAATAGTTTGAATGTATACTCCACATTACAGGAAGAAACCGGCTTACTAGAAACACAAGGCATTACTGGTATTTCTAGTTACTAAATTAAGCTGAATGTTATGTTGTCAGCATGGCAACCTATGATTAATTATAGTCCATTGTGTTTAATGCTATAAAAATCAACTGTAAAAGTACGTCAGCATTATTGAAATCACTTGACAATGGGTCAAGTGGGCACATTACATAACACGCAGGAAGAGAAACTGTTAGAGTTTTTTTTGTGTTTTTTTGCTGGGCACTGCTGTGCGGGACCCCAACTCTCATCTGACAGATGGCTTAATTTAGCCAACCTTGTGAATTAATGATGGACCTAATGAATTACAGCTCTCTTGTCCAGCAAAATGGTGAGTGGCAATGCTATCCATTTATCCTCATTCGGTGTGGTGACTTTACAAGTAAACCACTGTTATGGAGAAAGCGAATAAATGTTATGCATCATTAGCCAGAAAAGCTCAACTTGCCCAAGTCATAAGGAGGACAGCTGCTAACACGAGAGTGAAAGCAATGAGCATCTGAATGACTAATAGTGGGTCTGAACTGGGAACATTGGAGTCATAAACCAGACACCACAACCAAACTTCTAGATGTGCAGGCTATGCCCTGTTGCTCAATGCAATAGAACTGTTTTTTACATCAAGGAGTGGTGATATGGAGCAAACGACGACATGCTGCAGAAATGGTCTGGCCCGTGCAGTCAGGAAGACCGTAGCAGAGGCTCCAGCCGAGCGCAGGGAGGGGCTTTGCTGCCGGGATTGGCCCCAGCCTTGCCGGCCTCCTCGAGTTACAGCTGGAACTGGAACAGAATAAACATCAGCATCACATCTGCCATTGGTCATTGTGCCGACCACGCCCAACAGGAAACTGACTGGCCAAGGGTGTAGCACGGGGACAGCATTATAACGGAAACCAAAAAAATAAGAAAAGCAAGCATTATTAACGAGCGAGCGAGGATAGACTGACAATCGCTTTTGATGTAGGTATTGTGATTAACAGGAGGTAGAAACAGATATGCATTTTTTGGATTTCTGCCCAAAATTTGACAATGAATAGAATCGCAACAATCACCCACAAATATGGAAACGATTTTCACTAGTGGGTGTAGCCTACTAAATGTTGGTTGAATGGGTTGAATGTTGTCGCATGTGACCACTGCATTATCTTAATATTCTGATGTACTCTAGCTATTTTATCATCATTTATAGGCCATTTCATACATTATTTAGACAGATGTACTGTACAGTTTCGGACCAGTAGGCACCTGCTAATTTTACTAATCCCCCTTCATATCCGTTCCCTAACTTCAACACATCCCATTCTATCTACAGCTATCTCCAATCGCAACTTCTACTGGTGGTGTTGCAAATCATTGCACATAACTTGCAGGAAGAGAAACAGTCCACACTAGGAAATGTTAGGCATCCATGCAAAGATATTGAGTTGAGTTATTTTTTCACCCACAAGGTTCTTAGCTTTGCGGTTACTAGAGCCACCCGAGAGAAGCGCTACAGCTCGATGAGACCAGGGTATTCTTCCTGACATGGACCGGCCCCTTCCAAGTGATGCCGAGGAATCTAGAAGCTCTCATATGGCTCAAACCTAGACTGTAGTGGGCAGTTTGATGAAATGAAAGCATATCTGTTTAACATTCACCGTAAATGTATTTAATTTGCGTCTGCGAATAAAAATATTTTGGATAAAAATTGAGCTCCGCTCAACTAAAAAGTGAAGAGAATGAGAGCAAGTTAAAGGGAGAGAACGCAAAAGTGAGAGAATTTCTGTGTGCGGCTGAATAGAAAGGGATTAGCATTGATGGAGGCCAGAGAAGCAGTGTTCTGGAAGAATCTGGAAGTGGTAACGTTATGGTCAGCAGGAGACAGCAATAAAGTCCAGACGGGGTGATGGCTGGTGAGGGAGCAGGCAGGGCAAAGCTGGTCAGACACACAGCAGTGGTGGGTTCAAAACCTCAGGTCAGACCTGTGGTATCACACACAGCCCGGCAACGGAAGGAAGTAACTTAGTGAAGCACTGAAGCATTGTAGATGTTTTAGCGATTCCTTTACCAGGACTCTCATTGATTGTTTCCTGAATGGCTCATTGAAAGAAGTAGATTCGGAGAACCCTAACGCTTGCACACAAGCACTGAAGATGTACATAAACACGTGCACGTCAAGGCACAGGGAGATTGGTCTGAGTCAGACAACCGAAAAATCTATCTTCCCATTTGGAACGATTACTGTATTAAGAACGATTAGTCCAGCGGATAATTATGTCAAGCTCTAGTAGAAATCTACATGCAACATCGGGGCATATGTTCAGCATACAACACTGCTCAATCCCTGCCCATAATAAGGACAAATAAGTTAAGGTATAAATTCCTATTCTGGCCCCATTCTAATGCCAGGTCAGTTTAATCATAGCCTGCTAAAACTCAAAACAGACACATCTACATTGTAATGCAGGAATAATACCATAAACCAGGAAGTGTACTTGCTTCCACCAGTTACTACTCACCTATGGTCTATTTTAAAATGCAGGGTGTCCTGTAGGTCCAGCCTCATATGAAATCTTGATATTTTTATATTTCTAAAAAACAACACCATTACTCTTCACTCAATCACTGTGTGTTTGCTGACTGGTTATCAGGTCTGAACTTCTGTATTTGGATGTATTGAGCAAGTCTGTGAATAAAAGCTTTAATTTTGCCTTTATTATTATTGTTCATATGATGCTGGACTTATGTTGAACAGTATACATTACTTCAATATTATGTAAAGATATTGATCTCGAGTCAATGAGAAGTATACAACTTTGTCTGGATTTTCTATAAAATTATAGATTATGTGCTTTGCCCTAATGTTGACACTCGGACGCCCTGTTCAAATAACCAAGCTCCTCAAAAAACACACTGATCTTAAAAAGTGATCTGGCCTTGCAACAAAAGGTTCTAAATAGCACTAAACGTGGTTCATGGCTTGTAATCACAGAGGAACCACTTTAAGTGCTATAGCACTTATCTTTAAAAATGGTGCTATGTAGAACCATAAGCGGTTCAATATAACACCTTAACCACCCCAAAGAACCGCTGAAGAACCAAACTGGGCTTAACAGTTTCTCTAAATAGTTAAGGTGCTATATAGCACCACTACTTCTCCAGCGGTTCTTTAGCGGTTCTTCAGTGGTTCTATGAGGTGCTTAAGGTGCTATATGGCACCACTTATGGTTCTACATGGCACCATTTTTAAAGATATGTGCTATATAGCACTTAAAGTGGTTCCCCTATGATTACAAGCCATGAACCACTTATTTTAGTGCTATTTAGAACCTTTTGTTTTTAGAGTGTGTCTAAAGGTTACCTCATCATGTGTCACATATTTATGCACCTAGCCTGGTTAACACCAGAACCTTAAATTTGACGGAAGTCAAAAGTCCTAATGGGGATGAGGGAATCTGTTGCAATGGGATTACATCAGCTGTCCACCATAATTATTATTTTAAACCATTTACTTGTTTGCAAGGATGCGCTTTTGAAATGGAATGGGATTCAGATGGTCATGTCTGTTGTTCCCCATTAACTCTCAAATATTTCCTGACACACATACATAACTTACTGTACTACAGAGAATCAAAATGGAAGAAAAAACATTGAAATACATCATTTAGGCTATACTAAATGAGCATGAATTGATTGTGTCTTCATATCTGTTCCCATCAGTGTTGTGAAAGATTGTTAATTTAAACGATTCACAGCTGTAGTCTGACATAATCAGTGTTTTTACTTTATTATTTTCTCTAACACTTTGAATGAAGGTTTTGCAGATCTTTAGAGACAAAATATAATAGTCCATTTATTTTATTTTATTTGATGTCAACAAAATGTGAAGACTGAGCACAGTGTATGGCAGCATCCACTGTACCGGATTAAAAATGAAAAGGTATCTTAAAATGAATAGCTCATGTGCGTAACCACGGTTAGGATTGACCAGAGCAGTGGTCAGCACGGACACAGGGTGAGTTGCTGTGACAGACATAATTCTAATAAATCCAGACAACCACAGGCGAATTCATGCAGGTTCAGGACGTAATTCCATTACTCTTGAAAAACCATTTAAATGCCCAGCGTGAGGTCCACCGCTACAAATGGGCTTTATAACCTTGCATTCCTCCATTTGGAATTCCACTAGAGCGCCACTTACGCCAAACGTTTAGGCCTAATCGAGAATGTGGTCCTTCGGGTACGAGACAGGAGGCTACGCATTTCATAGCGGCTGGCAGGAATAGCCTACTGTACGGGGTAACTCCTAAAATCCTCCAAATTGTTTACTTTATGGAAAATCGGCTGCAATCAAGGGCCAACTTATTAATCAACGTAGCCTACCCTATATCCTAACTGGATTTTATTAGACTGCGGTCAATTCCCACAAAATAACTGTTTGTCTGATTTCTGCAAAGTTAAATTGCTTAATTATAATCAAAAAGGGAAAGCATTAATAGGATCCACATGCGTTGCATGTTCTTCTAGAGACTTCTTTAAGAGACCAGAAACTATTATAAAATGCGTAAAATGTTTTGCCTGCCAAGCTTAGTTTCAGACAGACATCCGTTCAATCAACTTATCAAACTGACCATCCAGTCACCGACCCGCGGTTAGACTCGACCATACTTGAGGGCAGCGCGGCAATGAAAAACTGATGAACATCTGGAAGTAATGAAAAGTGGAGAAATTGACGTGCCCACCCTCTCCCTGGAGTCATAGCAATCACGAGCTCGTCTTTTATTGAGTGAATAAAGTATTCAGGAACTCAACTGCAAACAACATCACATTAAAGAAATATATACATTGCCGAAAAACTGTTCCAAATTAAGTTTACATAGGCATGATGTTAACGTTCTAAAATATTCCATTAGCTACTAATCTATAGCTACATTAAAATATAAATTAAAAGGCAGATTCGCTGCATCTAACTCATCAAAACTGTAGCTTACATAAACTATTACCACAAAACGTGTACTTTTTGTCCATATGCTAAATATTGACTGAGACTCCTTTACTTTTGGATAACACGCGCTACTGTCGATGAGCATTGTATTGTATTGTGTGCGCTCCATCGAGGAGCGCATTACGGTCAATGATGCTCAGCCAAATAGAATATTACAACCCATCGGTTGTTAATTGCCTACGTATGGGATATCTATGTTAAAATTCACACAATTTCATACAAACATCAGTTTAATAAATGGCTTGAGAATCGATAAAGAGAACCGTTACTTCCAAAAGTAACACGCAACCGTAACCGCGGAATGCATAGGACAAAAGAAATCTCATTCAATACACCATTTTGGACCCGTTAATTATGGGATTGTTAACACACAAACTGCAAGGAATCAATTAAATTCTATAGGATTTCTCAAAATGGTTTTGTCCTTACCTACGCTTATAAATCCGTTCAGCCGTCTTTGGCCAGGAGCGCTCATTGACAGGGAGACAAAAACACCGCAGCCAAGCGGTTCAGAACACCCTCCCTCCGCTCTTAAAGGGCCAGAGGTGATTTTGATCCCGATTCCACTCTGAAATCTCTGCTTTCCACATTAATGTATGGTAGGCTATTTTTTTATGTAAGGTGACATTTTTTATTAGTTTGCGAATAATTAGATACATAGTAGCCTAACCTATAACATAAAGACCATAAGCTTAAATCTACAGACATTTATCTCACTTGTCATTTATATTTACATTGGTGACTGGAGGGTCTCTTGGAAAATGTTTCTCATAAAATGACGTCATACTTCTACGCGACTGACAGAATACAGTATCGCTTGAGATACGTACATCTTTAATAAAATGGATACACCACAGATTGGTACGAACTTATTGCGTTTACTGACGCGGTGGGTTATACTACAGTGTTACAAATCAATTATGTAAATGTAATATACACTACCCATGTGCCGTTTGCGCTGGCACTATCAAACAAACATTATGCTAATATTTGAGGCACAGGAGCACAGTCAATTATCTGCACGTGAAAAACATCACAAAGTAGCGCCTCAAGCCTACATCCGAATCAAATCTGTGGGTTCTGTTCTGTGCAGGTTGGGCAGTAATTAGCTGGTTCATGGCTGCGAAGAAGCTTTGAGAGCCAGGCTATAACCATAACTGTTCTATTGACTCATAATAACAACATCCATAACCTATTGATAATCCAATTGACATCGAATGATATATTATTCTTCTATATATTTTTTTAAAACTATATATAAAAGAATAAACTTTGGGGCATATAAAACTTGTTGTGTTATTCAGTTGTTAGAATTATTTCCCCTGCTTATGACACCCAGGCCAGGACAGTATTCACAGGATAGTGAAACCATGTGTTTCGAATGATTAACCATCCCAAGGTTAGCATAAATAGGCATACATTAATCAGCACTGATAACAGCAGACCAGAGCACAAACTGAAAGCTGACCTCTGTTAAGATCGCAAGAAAAGTTTATTACAAAGCAGTAAAAAAACAATAAATGAATAAATAAAAACTGTACTAATTTCCTGATAAAATTGCAGTTTTTAGACAAGCATTGTGAAATTACTATTAGCAGAGAAAATACAGTAATTCCAGGCAGTATTACATAGGTGCAACAGTGTGAACACAGATTAGTGCAATACTAAAAATGACATTACAAACAGTAGTATTTCCAATAGAGTGGTTAGAGAAAGAGCTATATTGACCAGACAGCATGTTTACCACAAAAACAGTGTCATGGATGGATTCTACAAACCTCTGAATGTTTCTGTCAGCATATCAACCAGGCAGCAGGTAAACAGTTTAGGACATACAACTTTGATAATAATGAATATAAGGTTCCTAGACCCTGTTTTACATCAGTTTTTTGTGTGATTTTATTTGTAAGAGAAGGAATGAGATGACGTGCCACAGGGGTAATGGCAATGCTTACCTTGTGAACATCATTGATGTAACAGTGTTTTGGTCAGTGCAGTAAAAAAAACATTTCAGTGTCAGAAATCATTTTAACACGCCCTCCCTTTTCAAAACGGTATACGCAGGTCATGCAGAGTACTGAAATGACATATTTCATTATAATGAATGAAGGCCCAGATACTGCGTTTATGAAGTCAGTGGTGAAAGAATGTCAGTTATTTGGTATGAGGACAGTTGATTTACGAATGGCTCTGTGGGCCGTAATGTCTCCCTGTGGCAGCAAATGGTCCCAGAAAATTCACACAAATTCACCAAGGCCATGGAACCCAGTTAACTGGCCTACTGGACCACACAGCTACCAACCAGGCTGTCTGCAGCAAAAAACAAGCCAATGGAAGGAGCCCAGATCCTGTGCAGTCGGCCAAGACACAATTACAAACACACCAAAGCACCCCAAAACAAACACAATTATGGAAGTGCCTGGTGTTTGTTGGGCCTCTCCAGTTCTGGAAGAGCTCAAATTAAACTGAGAGAAGATGAAGAGGTGGTCAAGGATCATTGTGAGTCCTCCTACAAGCAAAAAGAGTCCGCTCGGTGGAAATGCCAATAAGACAGAGCCATGGTCCAAATGACTGTGTTTACAGTGCAGATAGACTTCCAGTATAAACAGTGGGAGCCGTTCCTATAGGAGTGTGAGAGACAGGGAGGGCAAAGGGAGGTAGAGAAAAGGAGACAGAAACGCCTGCCTGGAGGGGGAGAGGAGGTACAGCGTGACCCTGTGGGGAGGGGGGGTGGAATAACGAGGTTGGGAGATGGCGGGGGATGGTGCGGCATGTGTTTAGTACAGACATTTGGTGTGTGAAGGGGGTAGGGTGGGGTACATGGACAGACCAGTGGAAACCAGGAGGAAGTCAGAAGACCTTTGGTTCTTCTCCTCTCAGGTCCGCGGCACATCAACATTCCACCCTGCGCAGGCTTGACCTGCTAAACGAGTTCCTGGGAAGACAAACAGATGAAAGCGGAATTAAATGGCGCTATCTGGCGTCTGCAACGTGGGGACAAGGGGGAGTCTTAGAATGTACAGGACGGGCATGGTGTCTTCTTGGCAGATGTGGCTCCACGGTCTCTGGCTGTGATTAAAAGCCATCCACCACTAACATAAGTCACACAGCTGGCCCCACGAGGACCCAGTCAATGCGCGGACACTTTATAAAATGAATCAGCGGGGGTTTGTGCAGGCAGCTGCATTGTGTTTTTAAACCTTCATAAGTGGTACTGCTGTTGGGCTCTGTGGGGTTCAATGCATTTATGGGTCACTATGCACAATTGAAGTGTCAAGTTACAGGTGGCTGTACAATCTAGGCCTGGCAGTGTTGTTAAGAAGGATTAGATCACAGCATGTGTGTGTGTGTGTGTGTGTGTGTGTGTGTGTGTGTGTGTGTGTGTGTGTGTGTAAGAGTGTTGAATCGAGTTACGAGGCTGTGCTCTTTACAGATGAATGAGCTCATCATTTGGGTGTGTGGTTGTGCATGTGTGCGTTAAGGCAATTTTACACACTTTACTGACAAAATTAAATCAAGTACACCAGTACCGTCTAAAGACCCGTTTTGCTTTCTCATGAGTGAGATGTAATGAAATCTGGTGCCAATGTTCTGTTCTTACATGGACCAGTACATAGCTTGACATCACTGCAGTGATGGAGTGACACATTGAGATGAAAAGTGAACACATCCAGAAAATTGCATAAGAGGTGGATGATGTGTTCCCTGGATTACAGACTGCATCTGATGGTGTTGTGATGAGCCGATGATGTGTTCCCTGGATTACAGACTGCATCTGATGGTGTTGTGATGGGCCGATGATGTGTTCTCAAATTGGTGGTCATCTAGACGTGGGCTGCTCATTTGACCAGAACATGAACAGGTCTTGGCTGACAAGCTGCTTAGGTATTACGCCTTATCTGTACAAACGTGGGACTGATCTCCGGAGTTTGGGCCATGTTGGCAGGATGACAATCTGAGGCCTTCAAATTGGAGGTCAATATGACTCATGGTAAAGCAGGGAGATTACATTGTGTCAGAATCATTGGCAAGTCTGTAGTGTTGGGAACAAGGTGTAACCTGCAGTTTTCAAAGTATTTAACATGTAGTCGATGTGTATCCTTGTACATCTGTCTCTATGTCTGGTATTTTCAGATACTTTTCTTATTTTCGTGGGACAACAATGTAGGTGGGTTTGATGACAGAGTAAACCCAGTGATGTCACCAGTGTGTCTGTGTTGATGACAGTGTAAACCCAGTGATGTCACCTGTGTGTCTGTGTTGCAGGCTGAAGGCCTGAGGCTGGCAGTCCTCTGTAGAGCTGAGGAATCTTCTGGTTGATGAGTGGTCCCAGAGCCTCTTTGAGCTTGTTGTAGTTTCGCTCCATTTCCCTGTGGTACTCTTTCTGGTCTTGGCCAATCAGAGTCTTGTTTTTCCTCAGAGCATCCTCACACCTGCAGGAGACAGACAGACAGACAGACAGACAGACAGACAGACAGACAGACAGACAGACAGACAGACAGACAGACAGACAGACAGACAGACAGACAGACACACACAGACACACACAGACACACACAGACACACACAGACACACACAGACACACACAGACACACACAGACACACACAGACACACACAGACACACAGACAATATTATCACATCAGCATAGCACCCTGTATTCCACTTCTGGTTTGCTTCTAAAGCTAAGCAGGTCAGGCCTGGTTAGTCCCTGGATGGGTGACCAGTGCTGCTGGAAGTAGTGTCGGAGGGGCAGTAGGGGGCAATCTTCCCTTTGGACTAAAGAAAATTCCCAATGCCCCAGGGTAGTGACAAGGACATCTGCCGTGTAGAGTGCCGTCTTTCGGATAGGACGTTAAACGGGTGTCCTGACTCTGTGGTCATTAAAAATTCCATGGCACTTATCGTAAGAGTAGGGGTGTTAACCCTGGTGTAATGGCCAAAATCCCCACCAGAACTCACTTTAATCATGGCCACCTAATAATCCCCCTCCTTATAATTTGGCATACATAACTACACACCTCTCCACCTGATAGCTGATGTGTGGTGAGCGTTCTGGCGCAAAATGGCTGCCGTGCATCATCCAAGTGGGTGCTACACAATGGTGGTGGATGAGTTGGATGAGTTCCTAGACCTCAAAAGAGGCGTTACCTGAGATATTTCAATGGTGTGTGAGTTTGTAAGACTTTAGTCTACATTTGTCCTCACTTCTTAGTGAAGTCTTTAAAGCAGAGGCGTAGTTTGTTGTGGTGACGATACAGCTTGGGGTCATCAGGAATGTTGTTCAGAAAAACCTGGGCTACCTCCAAGGGGCCCTGAATGGAGAAGACAAATTGCTAGTTATGTACTGAACAGGCTCTCGCCACATACAATACACACATTTGTTTTTATATACTTGTAAGAACCAGACAGGTAACTCAGAAATCTCTACCCTTTCAGACAAAACTCCTTAATCGAATTTGAAAACCCACCTAAGAAAAAAGTAGTCTTTCTACATGTTCATGGTTTACCGTACTTCTCATAACATTGAATTCTGGTAGTCACTGGTAATGCACTACCTGGTTGTCCCTGGTAACATGCTAGATAACCCACCTGGTTGTCCCTGGTAAAACACTAGAGAACACACCTGGTTGTCACGTGTAACATGCTAGATAACCCACCTGGTTGACAGTGGTAACATGCTAGACGATCCACCTGGTTGACAGTGGTAACACACTAGATAACCCACCTGGTTGACAGTGGTAACACACTA